>JUFY01035166.1:2145-22446 GCA_001855655.1 Leptopilina clavipes
TTAACTTGAGTGGGGAGTGAAATTATTTCGACTTAGGACTTTTAAATAAATTACAATTATTTATTACGCCCCTTAGCTTTTACGCCCCGGTCTCCCCTAATATTTTCCCTTTTATGTTATCTTATCTACTTCTTACTCAATTATTTTAACCTTCTTTTTACCTATTTTTACTACTCTTCTTTATTCCCCTCTTCCATCTTCATCATTATCTTCTTCTCCTATTTTCTCCTCCAATAATCTTTTTTCTTTTCTTTAATCTCCAATATCTTATTTCTTACTCAATTATTTTAACCTTGTTTACACCTATTCTTACTACTTATTTTCCTCCTCCCATTCTTGGACTCTTCCTCTTTCCCTCCTCCATCCTACCTCTCTTTATTTTTTCCGACTTCACTTTCTTCTTCCATTATCTCCTCTCCATCTCTCCTCTTTTTTTACTCCTTTCCATTTTTTAAATTATTATCTTCTCTCCTTCCATTAAAATTTCTCCTCCTTTTACCCCACTCATCCCTTTTTTTCTCACTATCATTCAGAATCAGAAAAATAAAAGGAACAAAAAAGTTTCTACTCTCTTCTTCTTTTTATCTTTTTTTCGATTCCCGCTTACAATGACAGGAGGAGAAATGATGAAAAATGTCTCACATAATTTACGGACGCTTCCTAATTTTACATTTTTTGATCATTTGGAACTTGAATATCATCTTTTTTTTCTTTCCTCTGAGTAGTTTCATTTGGTAGTTGAGAAAGAACAAAAAAAAAGAAGTAGTGGAAAATAAGGAAAGAAAGGGGGATGAATAAACGTCTATAGGTGAGGGGACAACAGGGTGCGGCGTGGAAATGGATTATGATGAAGTGCCTGGGTGAGTCCTGAGACAGAGTCTTTGAACTTGAGGCGGGTGCTCGGAATAAGGGATGAGAAGTCTTTTACCTTAGACTTTCCTTCCCATGAAGAGTATTGGCATATTTAAGATCATCGCACCGGTGAAGTTAAATCAAAGAACCCGTGACAAGGTCAGCGTTCTATACGTAACCGAACCATTCAACCAACTTTTTGTCCCTTTTATTTTTCTTTTGCCCCCTTTTCAATCACATTCATAGAACTTTTTCTCTTTCGCCTCTCTTGAGACTTTAATGTCACTTATTAAGATGAGAAAATCCTCTAGTTTTTTTTTTACAACCGGGTCCCTCATCTGGGTCAAGTTTGTTGCTCTCTCTCTTCTTTTTTTCTCTCTCCTTCTGTGTTTTTTTTTTTGTAATTTAGTTGATTAAGGAGAATGTTCCGTTAAAATTCTTTGCTATTAGTGATAAGAATCAGACAAATGGTAAAATATCCCGGGCAGAAATTTACCGATCTGGCCCTAACTTGGTTGAAACACGGCAATTTTAACCCTGACAGAGACTGGTCATATCTTCTGCACGGGATAATATGGAAGATTGAAAAAATTTTCGGTGACAGCGGTGGGATATGTTTCTCTTTGGATTTTTATTGATTCTAAATTTCAGCCTTTTTAATGGAATCGAAATTGGTGACAGCGGTGGGATAAGTTTCGTTTTCGTTTTTTATTGATTCTAGATTTCAGTCTTTTTAATGAAATAGAGTTTGGTGACAGCGGTGGGATAAGTTTCTTTTTAGATTTTTATTGATTCTAGATTTCAGCCTTTTTAATGGAATAGAAATTGTTGACAGCGGTGGAATAAGTTTTGTTTTCCATTTTTATTGATTCTAGATTTCAGTCTTTTTAATGGAATAGAGTTTGGTGACAGCGGTGGGATAAGTTTCGTTTCCATTTCTATTGATTCTGGTTTTCAGTTTTTAATTTAACCAAATGGGATTGTATTACTATTACTAGTATCAATAGAAGAGTGTAATAATTGCGAAAAAGAGGATTTTTTTTTGAAAAACGTGAGTGAAATGTCAACCCTTCTGGTGTTGTATCCTGAGGTTCGAAGCAATAGTCTCGCGTATTCTATCGTTGACAACAAGCCTCGAGGATCAGACAATGGTGTGATTAGGACACAATGCCTTGATCGCCGCCAGGGTGTTGGTGTATGCTCCTTTATCTCTCTCTCTCTCTCACTCTCCCTTATTTTCGAGGACTCGACACTGAAAGGCATTGTGTATCGCGATATCGTGTCAGACTGTCTGGGCTCGCTTGAGTATGTACCAAGAGGCAGAGAACATTGCAATGATCATCACCAGAATGTCAACCGAGTATTAACTTGATGTATGAGCTTGCATTCTAACACCATGTACCACCTATGTACTTGATGGTTTATGTTTTGAGGTTCAATTACCATGAGGGAAGCATCAAGATTATATTCCATTGCTCCTCCGCCTCTATCTTCGCACTCTCCTGAGAAGCAAAATTTCATTTCGCTTTGATGTCTCCCAGCATCTCTCTTTCCCCAATCGACTAGAGAGGAGAGTAGAAGGGGAGGAAAACCATCATTTTCGGTGAAGTTAGTTCACCTTTTAGGGATAATGAAATACCAAACCCTCATACTTAGAAACTTGAAAGCCTTTGATTTTCGTCAAAAATGTCTTCAGCTACCTCTTAAAGTGTTTGCTGTGCGTTTAGTTGGAAAATATCCCAAAGAACCTTAAGGGGATTTTTCTTTCTCATTTCCCAATGGAGACAAATAAAACATTTTTTCTTTACTGATTACTAAAATTGATTTTGACAAATTTTAAAGAATTGCTGATTTCGAGAAGAGAATTTTAAAATGAATTTTGTCAAGTAAGAAATTTTTGTGATAAAGTGTATAATTTGGAGCACCTTTTGTGTCCGTGATTTCGTGTAATTTCGTCCCTTCGCGCGACGTGCTTGGCACAAATAACGAGAGGATACCTCTAACGTCAAAGGGACGGATAATCAGCTTTCCAACACTCACACAGGAAGAATCTAATCTTCAAGAGCTCATCAGGCTAGATTTTCAGCAAGTCGCCATCACCAACAGTAAACGGAAGAACTAGTTTTCTAGGGTGCGCGAGATAATTTTCTATACCTTTTGCCCCCCTCCCCCTCACCCTTGACACTTGGATTCGTGGACACAGTGTCTTTGGACGATTGGAAAATTTCATCCTCTCGTGAAAATGGTTTCTACTCCTTTTTTTCTGGTTCTACCTTCCTTTATCTTCTTTTTCGTCGAATACCACTTTACCACACAGTAGTCGAAAGAAGCTCGGTCACGTTTTCGAATAGACGAGTTCAAGATTGTCTCCGGATTTTTCCCAGTTGGGTTGTTCACTCTGCAATCGATCGAGACTTTCAAAGAGAAAGAGAGAGATATATTTTCGCATCATTGACAAATTCTATTTTTAGAAAACAATTTCTCGTGTCTTGAATATTAAAAATTGCAACTTTCCCTCCGGTATTTTTGAGGGATGGGAAAAAAGTTCTATTTTTTTCTGTTTTTGAAATAGAAAAATTGTCGAAGGTAGAATATTTTTATTTTTCATTGGAAGGTCGGAAATGAAGAAGATCAAAAAGAAAAATGTCCATACTTGTGGGCGTATATTTCGATCCTCTTGGATCTTCTATAAAATATATTCTTCTTGGCACGGCATAATACAATGAAGATTTATATGCAGCTTAAGCAGGATCATCGCTCTGGCTTATTGCCGTCCTCTCGAAAAGTTTTTAAGGTTCCTGCGCCTTTTTCTTATTCTCATCTCGAGTCGCGGAACTGAAAATCCAGTCGCGGAATGGACACGAACGCGAGTATATTAAACTTTTTATAGAGCCAAGTAAGAAGATCCTTTGCCATATTAAAATGCTTTCACCGGCTTCTCTCGAGACTCTTTCTGTAAAATACGATGCATAAGCACTTCGTCCTTTTTTTTTCTTTCCCTAGAGAAAAATATGTATAAAATGTTTATTTATGAAATATTTTGGAATATTGGAAAATTGGGGGAAAAAATGATTATTTAATATTAACTATCTGGGCCCTGGCCAGGGCCAGGTTGGGTCCCGCTCTGGACAAAGATGAGGCCAGGAGTGCATTTTGTAATTTAATTTTGACCTTCATTTTTATATTGATTTCCATTTTGACTTCAAATTCAACTTTGATTTTGACTTTGACATCGATTTTAACTTTCATTTTTGGTTTTTTATTTGATTTTGACTTTGATTTTTTTTATTTGATTTTGACTTTGATTTTTTTTATTTGATTTTGACTTTGATTTTAGGATTTTTACTTCAAATTTTACTTTGATTTTGCAATTTTAACTTCGATTTTAACTTTGAATTTAATTTTAACTTCGAATTAAACTTTAATTATGATTTTCACTTCGATTTTAATCATTTTGATTTATACTATTAGATTTTGACTTCGAATTTAACTTTGATTTTGCGATTTTGACTTTGAATTTTATTTTGACTTAGATTTTAGCTTCGATTTTCTGTGAAAATAAAATTTAAAGTCAAAGTGAATTTATTTGTAATCATATTTTTCTTTGAAATCATTCGGTCTCTAGAAGATCAGACGTGAATAATTCTCTATTTTTTTTGGGGGGAATTTATTTTGTGAATGAAAGTTTATTGCGGTAATAATGATAATCCCTGACAACGATAGAGAGATGTTGCTGGAAATCGCAAGCAAAGTCCTTTCATGTGAGAAGAAGGGTTGCTCCTCTATTACGAATCGAGAATGATTTCCATTCCCCGCATTTACCTTTTCCTTCTCCCTCCCGTGAATATACGCTCAGGGTTAGAATAAGTTACTTTATATGCAGACAGTATAGGACGAAGTACGATGTTTTACAGGACTAAAGTAATTGCCCTAGTAATCCTCGATATGGGTTATCGAAAAACGATGAGAAAATCGCTGCTGATAAAACTGTCGTTCTCGAACATATAATCGTTCCCCTTTCCAAACGAAACCCTCAAGATCCCTTCGGGCCTTCTTAAAAGAAAAAAAAACCGCGTAAATATTACTCGTATTTCTATTTTTTTTCTGGTATTTGCAAAAAATATAGAAAAAAAACTCACAAATATTTTCGCAATATTAAAAAAAAAATGTTTTGATCCTCTTGGAAACATTTAGACGTTTTTCCGCAAAAATAAGTAACAATGGAAAATTATCGATTTTTTTTTCTATTTTTCCTTTTTTTTGAAAGAATTTCAACGACATTCCCTTTGAATTGTTTGTCGTGCGCTTTTATTAGAAAAGATCTTTGATATATTGTGAAAAAAAATTTAAAAGACTTCTATATACCTATATGGGTTAGAAAAGATAAAATACTTTTACGCAGAGTTTCGACATTTCTTTTTCGCGCTTGTGTAAAGTTTGAAAAACAGGCGCGAGTTTTCGTGCGTGAAAAAAAAGTGACTAGGATAAAGAAGTGGAATGAGTTTTTTTTTTCTTTTAGGGTTGGACGCAGAGTCTGTTTGAAAAACGATGCTTGCCAGGGTAGTTAATTCTAAAAAGGCCCCACGCGTGTCATCAACGATCCGTCCGGATTTTCCCGCGGGTCTAACTTTCAGTAATCGAGGTGTTTTGTCACTTGCCAGGAAAGGGATTATCCCCAACTTTCCACTCTAAACCTCAATTTAAATTTAATTTATTTCGCTATGATTTTTCATATTTATTTAAATAAATGTTAATAAGAATATAGGTCGAGATATTTATTTACTTATATTTTATTATTATTATTATTATTTTATTATTATTTTATTATTATTATTATTATTATTATTATTATTATTATTATTATTATTATTATTATTATTATTAATAGTATTAGAAGTATTACTACTACTACTACGATTTTATTTCTATGTAAAAATAATCGGGCCCTGTCAGGGACCAGGTTAGAACCACAGGACGTAGCCCTGATCGAGCCCTGACAGAGATTGTTTTGTCATTTTTTAACTCCAGTTTTTTAAAAACGATTTGTAATACAATTCATATTTTCTTCAATAGAAATAGTTATTTTCAACTGTAGAATTAGTACCAGAAAGAAATGTTTGCTCGAGAGTATTTTGGATAGTGCAATTTTCTCTCTCTCTCTCTCTCTCTCTCTCTCTCTGATGCAGTGTGTACGTGCAGTTGTGCAAAGCGTACGTGAGTCACAGCACGTTCACCTCTCAGTACATTGCCTTATACAACAATCTAATGATTTTTCAACCATAAGTAGAAAGATGATTTTCAGAATTCTTTTTTTTCACACTGTCAAGTGACTCATAATTTTATTGTTTGAGAAATTATATTTGTTGTATGCTTGAAAATATTGTAAATGTCGGCGGTTTTTCTTTTTTTTTTTTTTTTATTCAAGTGTAAACCTCTCGATCTGCTTAGTGAATCAACAAGCGACTGGATCATAAATCCTCTTGAATTAAGGCTGTGAAGAAAGGCCTCATCCCCCCCTCCTACTCCCTCAACACGCCACATTAAAACTTTGCGCACTTAGTAAAATTTATTTTAAACTCTAAAGTGTCCAAAGCATAGGGACATATTATATGCGAGGAACAGTTTACAACTTCACCCCCTATTTTGATTCTATAAATTTAACTTAATTGCCCCCCCCCCCTCCCTAAAACTTTGCTTTCTTTTTATTATTTCTGTTGTATTTCTTTTGTACCAGAAGTAAATTAGTAAAAAAATAAATTTTTTCGTCTAAATCATATTCTATGGTAAAATAGAATTAAATCATTTAAGAAAAATTTGGATTTGGTTTTTTTTTTTAATTTTACTATGTTCAAATTTTGAGAGTAAAATCTCGAGGAGATAAATTTTGACCGGTTCTGTTTAGATAAGGCCAGGTTTAGGTTTAGGTAAGGCCAGGTTTTGCCCGAGTGGGGTATTTCTATACACTTTAGTTACAATCGATACGATTTGAATAAAATTGAAAAATTATTCCCCATAAATATAATAGAGGAGAGAAAATGAGAATATATGAGAAAATGATGGAATCATTTGCATCTATATATGGTTAGATGTTAAAATGACTGGAGGCTTACCTCTAACTGTCTTGTTCCACTGTAAAACTATATTATATACTCGAATGTTTGATATCTGACACTTAGAAATTAGAAAGAATTACTCTCGAGTGTATTACTTTACCCCGGGTGATATGAAACTCGTCTGACATCTCTCTTTCTCTCTTCGAGTTTATATAAAGTTGAGAAGTCTTTTCGCTATATTTCTCAGTTATTTTCGTTGGCGAGGAAACCGCAACGGCTCTCTTCAAAGGGTTATGTTAGGAATTGCACGTTTTTGTAATAAGCAAGTCACTGACGGGATCGGACAAGAAATGCCAGAGTTGCAGTCGCTCGTTGAGAGTTAGAGACACACAACTCTAAAGTCTAAGTTCTAATCAGAGCCACAGGAGAGTGTATATATTCGACGAAGAAACCATTTCAGTCAGAGGAAGATACATTGAAGTGTTTCCTACGTGTAGTGGGTGGCCTCAGCTGGACGGCAACTTTCAACCAAAAATAACTCCAGGGCCACTGACATTAGAAAGTGCAAAATTACTATACTTGCGCTTGGGCCAGTACACCAAATAAATTAACAGCTTCCTCGAGTCGAAGACCTCCACGAAATTTTCCAGTTTTTTCGCTTTTTAAATTTTTTTTTGGTCGAAAATAACCCTAGAAGGAAATTTGTCCAGATAATCAGGACCTGATCAGAACCCTGATAGGGCCAGGTCTAGCAGTGTGTTTCACTTCCATTTCAAGCCCTGATCGCGCCCCGATAGAACCAGGTCTGGTCCCAGCCGGGCCTGTATTAGTACCAGAATATTTCCACAAGGGAAAATAATTTGAACATCGTTTTAAATTATTATTTTCATTTTGATGTTTTTTTAATTAATTAATTAATTGTGTGATTTATTTATTTGGGTATTATTTTAATTAACCTTTAGGTACTTGAAACAAATATCTCAATATATTTTTTCTGGATGTAAAAATTTTTTTCATCGTATAATAGAAAAAAAGTGACTTTTCTTTTTTGCTGGAGAAGATAAAAGATGTTTGTCGTTTGTCAGGTATTTGCACACATACACATCACATTTATATATATATATATATATATATGGGTATGTAGTAAAGAAGCGCGTGAGATTTCAAGGACTTATGAGAAAACATACATATGAGTTAGAGTGTCTAAAGTTGAATGCACTTACATGAGGATATAATGAACTACTTGTTTTCGAGTTAGGTATCACGTTTAATCGTCAAGTGTAAATTACAACGTGAAAGTATCGATGAAGTATTAATAAGCTTTTGAAATTCTCATGTATTCTTAGCGTTTTGAACGTATATTATACAGTCACCCAACTACAAAGTCAATCTAATAAACAATTCAAATTTACTTTAGTTTAAACTTCATGTACTTTTATCAAAATATTGCGAATATTTCATGACTTCTTGTACTTTTGCATATTATGATTTTCATTGAATTTTGAATTTTCCCTATCACCTGGGTGGAAATTTCGATCGGGCCCTGACTGGGGCCAGTTTGGGTTGACGTGTTTCAACCGGGTCAGTGCCAGGTCGGCAATTTTATGCACGGGAAATTAAAATGTGGCCCCGATCAGGGCTAGATAGTTCAAGACCGGGTCCAATTGGGAAGGCATTTCAAACCAGACTTGGGCCAGACCTGGTCCCGAACTGGAAATGAAGCACAATTGGAGACAGACCTGGCTCTATCAGGGTACGATCAAGTTGTAAAGAAATAGGACAGGTTTCCCGACCTGGGCCTAACCAGGGCCTGCTAAAATTACCCGTGATTGATTATTCTCCTGATTAGGGCCACAGAACAAAAGTTCATTTCAGCCCTGGTCAAAGCCCCGGTAGGACCAGGTCGGGCCCAGGACCAGGGCCTGCTAAAATTACCCGTGATTGATTATTCACCTGATTAGGACCACAGAACAAAAGTTCATTTCAGCCCTGGTCAAAGCCCCGGTAGGACCAGGTCGGGCCCAAGACCAGGGCCTGCTAAAATTACCCGTGATTGGTTATTCACCTGATTAGGGCCACAGAACAAGAGTTCATTTCAGCCCTGGTCAAAGCCCTGGTAGGACCAGGTCGGGCGCAAGTTAGTTCGTGTTTCATTATGATCGATTTTCCATTTGAAAAAAAATTTAACAAAGTTCTGGTATTTTTTTCTTTTTTTTTGACAAATTGAGTTTGTAAAATGTGGAGACTTGAAAATTAGGTGCGTGAAAGAGGAAATAATGAAGACACAGACATGACTAGTCTCTCATCGTCTCTATTGTAAATATAGTCAAACTCCACCAGGGACATGTCTATATAGCAGAGAATCGCTCGAGGACTTGTCGACTTGACGCGCGCGGTACAGAAGCGACAAACAACAGGAATATGCACTTGTGGCAGGCATTGAATGCATAATAATCAGTCAACGACCGCGCGGTAAGTCGTAAGCGTCAGGGTCACCACTCGTGTATATAGTAACGTAACGTTAGGCTAGGTTAGTAATATCGCTTCACCAGCGCTATTTACTAGCTCTATTCTTACGCTGGCTTACTCAACGGGGCACGCGATCTAATGTTTGAATACCAACTCCTCATATGTGTATGTCTGTGTCTTTATGTACATTAACAAATAATGTACTATAGATATCGCGCCTACGCATTTGTATGCGCCTGATAAACATTATAATTTTTTTTTTTCCTTTTTTTGCTGTGTGCGTCAATTCTTGATTAAAGAATCATAGATAGACACTGACACAGACTCATAATGCAATGTATGTAACTTATGTACAGATGTTGTGAAGCCACGTTGCAGTTTTTTCTTTCGTTTTCTTTTTTTGTTTCGTTTTATACACGACCTACGACTACTAACGCCAACGCGTTTCTTATAGTTGGAAAAATAGGTGTGTATCGGTAATATCAGTGAGATGTTTGGCGAGTATTAGGTTGGTGCAGTAAACTTGTACGATGGATAAATACACCGCATTATGTAAGTTGTTTGTAGCCGCACGGACGTGCCAGAGTTGGTCTTTGAATCTTTAGTCGGCTTTATCTTGTTGCACAATCACCGATCAAGGCAGCCTTTGGGTGTTACGTGTCACTTTGCGAATTTTCAAAATTATTCTCGTTATTCTTTGAGCAATTTTTTTTCTCTCTTGGGTCGTTTTAGAACATCCTTTGGATTTTTTTTACTTGACTTCAAATTTTCATTATTTGTACCTATTGTATTTTGAAGTTTGATTAACTTTGATTAAAAATTGCTAATACTGTAGTTAATTTGCGCCATTTATAGTAGAGATAGTTTCAAGGATCTCCAAATGAGACTCGTAGCCTAGTGGTTAGCGTTCTGGACTTGTGGTGCGAAGTTCGATGGTTCGAATCCTATAGCAAATTAGGTTTTTTTCCGACAGAGAAATTAATTTGAAAATAGGGAAAATCGACAGTTGTTTTAATTATGTTTGCAGTAATTAATGTATGGTAGTTAAAATCAATAATAGATATACAAACTATGGTATTTCTTTGAATATTTACCTCACAATAATGTATTTATATTTTATCCGGCACGCCTGAAAATGATAATTATTTGTGACTCCTCTCTTGGAAAGATTTGCAAGTGACGAGTATTATAGATAAAAGCTTTATGTAAATCTCCGTCCCTTCATTAATAAAGCTTAGCGAGTTAAAAATAAAAAATGCAACTCGACTTTGACGATGAATTGAAATTCATTTTCTGACCATTATGTAGAAAATAAGGAAAAAGAAAAACTTTCCACACTGGGGTGCATTTTAATAATAAATTTAACGCTAATGGAAAGCACGTGACGACTTTGCAAAATTTTTCAATAATACTTTTATCAGTTCTTCTTTAACAAAGATGAGGAACAATTTCTGTATTGTTGAAAACTTTTCTAAAAACAAATTTAATCAATTTGATATAATTTTAAAGTAAAATTAATTGAAATTTGTTGAAATTAATAACAAGACGGATCGGAAAAATTATTCAAAAATTCAAATAAAATTTCAAAAGAGAGGGAAAGAGAAAGAGAGAGAGAGAAAGATTGATATTGAGACTGGGATTTAATAAGATGGAACCGTTTCTCATGTATATTTATCAAAATCGATTTAATAAGTTGAACTATGCAATTTTCTCCGTGGGCGTGGAGAGCTATCAAATCCTCGTCAAGACTTCACATGTTCAAAATGTTGTCAAATAGTGACGAGAGGCTCTCATTTTTTTTTTTGACCGAATGTTCACACACCATTAGCCTTTAGCGTCTGCCCTGTTATTTTTTTTCCTCCTTTTTTTTTGCTTTTGACGCGTGCTACCAATTTTTTTTTTTCTCTTTTTTTTATAGTGGTAAATGTACCACCCTCAATTCCCCCTATTATTGTCGTTGAATGAAAGAAGGCGGCGGCACTAACGACAGAATACGGTAACGATCTTGATCAGGTTCGACAGCTGCAAATTTACCTCGATGAAGTCGATTGAACGAGCTTTTATGGCTCCGGGGAGTTCCGTTGGGATACTGGAGGCGGGGGTAGGGGGTGGGCCCGGAAACTGCCGGTTGATTGCGTACCAATGTGACGCGATTTCAGGGGCTGTCAAGGATAAAAAAAAAGAAGTCCTCGTTTAGGACAAAATGTTCTCTTTACAGAAAAAAAGAGAGGCAGTCCACTTCCGTCTTCGACCGGAATTAAAGCCTTTAGCGTCTATATTCTTTGATCACAAAGGAATTTTATAACTGTATCCGAAACATTTGTTTCTTTGTGCTCGGAAAGTGCGACATTATTTGTTCTGTTGTGACTAAATTGTGCCGCACTGTAAATTCTTTTAAAAAATAATGCCTCCGTTTGGTGTAGATTAATTTTTTTCAGATAATTAAAACTATTCCCTAATGTAAAAATTATTCTAGGAATAGTTGAAAAACATCTGAGGGTCGACTGTATATAGAAAAATACTTGTGTACACGAATAAGGACGAATGAAATGTTTGTTTACGTATGTGAGCACAAAAGATCTGTGAAGCATTTCCCTTGGTTAAGTAACGGCTCAATTGAAGAGCATCACAAACTGTTGAAAATCACTTTTGACACTTTTAACCCTTGAGTAACGTCTTTCTTGGTGAAAAATCGGTACAGTAGGGTGGAAAGAAAAATTCCATTTATTTAATATGAATAACAACAACAACAACAAGAAAAAAAAATGAGGTCGTTTGTGTAACACCGAAATAGGTTGCAGGTAGCTAACAAAGAAATAAGGAAAGAGAGAGAGAGGCCAGAGTCGATCGGTGCATCTTTTCCTTTTATCCCCCTTTGCAATGGGGGGAGAGTCAGCTTAGAAGCTACTTTGTTTTCCTGCGGGACAGCTGCCGCTCTGTCGTTTCGTTCGTCAATTCTGACAATGGAGCACGTGCCGAATCACACAAAGGCATATCCACATCGGTCGTTACCCTTACAAAATCTTCCCTGTTGCGCTATACCTTTGTTGCATTGGTCAATGTTTTCACAAATTTTCAACGTTGCGCGCGTGTCAATCGATCACACACATATATATATAAATGTATACAAAAGTTATTACGCAACTCGGATTTTTGCTACATTTTCTTTTATTTATTTTTCAAATTACACGCCGATCTTTGTGTTATATTATAACATCACCCTCGTACATAACAATCACTGCGGAAAATCTCTGTCTCGATATGAGCGGAATTACCAGCAGTTTTCCAAATAGGAGAATCTAAAATCGACTGTTATTATTTATTTTTTATTTATTTATTTTGAAAATCAAAATTCCTTGGGAATTTTTAGACTTTTCTACCATTTCTTTGTTTTGGTAATTTTTTTTTATTAATCATTCAGTATTATTATTAAATTATTATTTATAAGAACAATTAGTAATGCTATTATTATTTTTCTTAATTTCTTAATATATACTATTTTTATTTATTCTTTATTTTTTTCTGCTATTTATTTATTATTCGGTTTTAACATTTATTATTCCGTTTTTTAAATTTACGTTGTGGATAAAATTTTTTTCAATTCCTTAAAAAAAATGTTTTACATTCTGTTAATTTGGAAAAAAACTTTTTCTTTAATAAAACTTTTTTCCGAGATGAAAATAATCATTTTGTGCTTGATAAGAATCTCCGTTATTTATTATTTTCACCTGTAGAAAGCAACTTTTGTTAAACATATTCGTAGATAAAAATATTTTCCTGCTTGAAATATATTATTCGAATAATAATAATAATAATAATAATAATAATAATAATAATAATAATAATAATAATAAATAAATAAATAAAAGTAATACTAATAAAAATATGACAACATTAATAAATATTAATATTGAATGAATAATATTAATATTTACCTGACATTATTTTTAGAAAGAAGAATTATTCACAGACCTAATGAATATGATTTCGAGACATGAAAAATTGTATTGTTGCTAATGAGAATTAATTTTCAATTGAGGTTAGTTAGAAAGCTTGTAATGTAATATTTGACAAATTGATTTCACTTCAGTCTGTTGGCCTTTTTAAATGTATTTTCGTAATAAAAATACATCCAAGTTCGTAATGACTGCTTTCCCGCGTGTATGTATGTTACATAGTGAGAAAATAGTCTTGCTTTCACAGTGTTAATTTAATTAGCAGGCATAATGCGCGTGGTTCGCGACTTGTATTGACGCTTAAATGGTATGCTTGTCAAGAAACTTCTTTTTTTCTTTCTCTCTCTCTCTCTCTCTCTTTTATTTTATCAATTTCCTGAACTCCAGGTGTTCTGGGTCGTCGTAGGTTCGTTATATGAGTGAAGCGTTACATAGCGTGCGTGGTTTTCATATCAATACAAAGTAACCATGTCTAACCTGTCATTATAACCATCAGTGAAAATCACTGCTAATAGTCGCGCTAGAAAGTAACGACATTGTATATTATACGAAAGTATGTATCGTTTCATTTTTCAATTTTTCTCTCTCGGGAAAATATTATTTTAAGGAATAGTAAATATTTTTTTCGAATTTTTTCATATAGAGGCGAAAGTATTTTTTATTGAAAATTTTAATTAATTTGAAAGTAATTAATATTTTGAAAAAAATTCTTTTCTTTTGAAAAGACAACCGAAGATTCTTTTTTTTAATTTTCGAATTTCTTGCATCACTAATTCGAAATTACAAGTATACAAATGGAGTTTCTTTGTAAATTTATACGAAGTTGATGTGGTTTTGACGATGATTTCATGTCAATTACACACCAGTTAAGATAAAGCGTTTTAATGACTGATGGTGAATGAAAATAATGAAATTGTTTCGCTTTATTTCGGACAAAGGTGTTCGTTTCAGCATTTAGTGAGGGAATTTACCTTGATAAATTGATTCCTGAGTGATAACATCATATATATGATGAGATGGCACACTGACACAGTCATTCAGTCATAATTAACGAAATCCAAATATACATCCATTATCTTTTTGTTGCGAAAACTTTCTTTGTTGACTTTTCAGAAATGTTTCACCGAAATACCACAACGTATTTCTCTATATTTTCTTTAACAATTACTGTAAACGCTAATTATAAATATTAAAATTACTGATAATAATTAATTAATCAATTTTTAATTATTATTTTATTAAATATTAGTATTATAATAAATACATTGATTATTATAATAAATTAATTATTATAATTAAAATATTAGTAGTAAATAAAAAACTATTATAAAATTATTATAGTATAAATTACTATACTGCTAATATTAATTTATTACTATTATTTTTATTATTAATTAATTAATGAAAGGGTGATTAAAAATGTAGATGTTTTATTGACAAAAGGGGGGAATTTTGCAAGAACAAAAAGAAGAGTGCTTTTAGTCACCGTTTTGCTTGGTGTGTTTGAAATCGTAATAGGTTATCGGCATTTCATTTTCTCTGGGTGACTATAACTTTTGTACAAATATACGAGAGAGAGAACCTGGCTACCAACCCACTTGAACATGAATTCTTACATGTTGGAACGTCCATAATTCTTTCTGCTTGCCTCTCAAACGCATTAAAAACATTCAACTATTTTCTATTTTATTTCATTCCTCGCAACTTTTGCAATTAAACGTATATATATTATATGTATAAAATATTGATCAATTGCTATTATTGATACATTATTTACACACATTTTGACAAGAAAAGAATGGCAATTTCACGCCGATTAATTTTTACGAGAAATTTGTCGTTACGTGTCTGGAGAACTCGTCAGTTATTCGACGCAATGCTATTAATATATTTCATTTTGAAATCACTCATTTCCTACGTAAACTTCATGTATTGCATAATTCAACTTATTGAAATTATAAATAAATTCTTTTTTTAATTTCCATTTTCCTCTATTGAGTTTATTTAAATTATTTCTTACAATGAAGAAAAATCTATTTGATTCAAATATTGGATTAATTGCGTCTATTATCAAATATAGATTTACTTGAAGCAAATAATTTTTATTAAAATCAAATAAAACTGTATAGAATCAATAATGATTTCTGTATTTGAATCAAATACTATTTAATTTACTCAAATGAAATTTATTTGATAGTCTTAAATATTATTAAATATTATTTGAATCAAATGCTATTTAATTGACTCAAATAAAATTTATTTGAATCAAGTACCATTTAATTGACTCAAATAAAATATTATTTGAATCAAGTACCATTTAATTGACTCAAATAAAATATTATTTGAATCAAGTACCATTTAATTGACTCAAATAAAATTTATTTGATACTAATAATTATTTATTTGATAATAGTCAGGTGATTGTTTGAATATTTTTTTCTCCTTAATTTTCTTGTGAACGTTAAGCTTTTTTCTAAAGTATAAATATTTTTGCGTGCCTCATCTCGATTTGGAAAAGTTTTCGAAATAATTTGCAAAATCCGGTAGCTCGGAAGGCTTTTCTATATCGATGAAGTTAATCTCTCTCTCTCTAATGAAGTCCACAGTCCCCTATAATATACTAAACTGAAAAGGAAAACGCCGTTTACTAAATCCAATAAGTGGCTATCCGATACGCTTGTCTACTCTCCCAGGAGAGATAAAATCAGTCTCAAAACTTTTGCTATGAGACGAATAAACAAAAAAAAAAATTGCAGATTTCTGTCGATAATCCATCCACTTAAAAACATTTACAGAAAAATCTTCTCATTAGGGTTCTCATTATTCAATTCACGATATTTTTTTTTTCAAAAATTAGATCATCTGATATTTCTGCAAATGTTACCAATATTTTTTTTCTTTTATTTTTCCACTTTTTTACTGTTGCAAAAGTACCCAAGTAATTTCACAAAGGGAAAATAAAATATTCTCGGTCATATTTTTCTTCTGAGAGACTTTATAAGGGCAGTAAATCCGTTTTATAATTTGCGGACAAATTTCATTATCATATTTTCGATTTTCCCTTATTTCCATATATTATTCGCTGCGGTTCTTTTTATATTTTTGAGTGGCGCAATTCTCATTCCGGGTTTTTTTTTTATCTTTTTCCACTCTGGCATTACAAGAAAGGATATAATACTTCTCGAGAGAGAGAACCAGGTGCGTCAGTTTCCCTGTGTTGAGGGGGAAATTTGGAAGAGCACATAATCCTCTTTTAGTTTATTTCTCTTTATCCCTGTCCTGTTTCTTGCCTTTGGATTTTTTGTCTTTATCCTTCCGTGAGAAGGCCCTTTAAGTACCGGAAACTAGAGTCAGGAGAAAGACATGGTAGTAGATTTAGATAAAAAAAAAGTTGTAGTTAGTATTTCGGAGATATCGAGACGCTATTATATTAGCCGGATAAGTTTTCACTTTTCACATAAAGTAGCTTTTTGAAAAAAAGGGATTTTACCGAAAAAAGAAATTTGATTCTAATTTTTCTTTGTTGCAAATTGCATTTTTTTGTATACGAAATTTTACTATTTATCCAAATTTTGTTTGGCGAATGGAAAAATTTTTGTTATACAATTTAAAAAAATTTATTTGATTCAAATAACGGATTACTTGTGTCTTATCAAATAATGTATTTACTCGAATCAAATAATTTTTATTCAAATCAAATAAAACGGTAATAAATCAATAATTTCTCTATTTGAATCAAATACCATTTAATTCACTCAAATAAAGTTTATTTGACGCTAATAAATATTTATTGATAAATACAGTAATTCAATAATAAAATTTTTTCTCACTGTAGTTTTTAATTGTTGTGTAATACAATTTTGAATTGGTGTTTATTTGTAAATTACGATTGATCTTCAGCGAAATGGCTGAAGATAAGCTTATAGGAACAAAAATTTTTTATTCTACAGATGAAGAACGAACTTTTTTTGCTCGAGATTTAAAGGATTTTTTTTATATAATAACCCTGTTGCGTAGTTGGTGAATGATTCAAATTATACACTGATATGAATTCAAGGCTGCGAGATAAAAATATCTTTAAGAATGAAACATTTAACTCACACAAACTATTAAAATGTTTATGTTTTTTTTCTGTTGCAGGTAAGACATGTATATATCTCGCATGTGGATAATTATAACTGAAGTTAAAAAATTGGTTGGAAAAATCGAACTGCAACTTGGGTAAATATTTTTTATTTCAATTGACGATATTTATATAGTTCACAAAAAAAAAAAAAAAAAAAAACTTTAAAATCGAAAGTAGAAAAAAATTAACAGTTCTCAAGAAAATTTTTATTCTCCCTCTCTTTATAAATAAGTTTAAACTTTTCTAAACAAGAAAAAGAATTCAAGGAATTAATGTGGAATTAATAATTATTTATATCATCTGTTTAACGTTTCCAAATATGGCATTAAACGAATAAGCAAATGAGATTTGCTAATAGAAAGTTATTCAATCCGTGAATCACTTTCGTTCTGGGATATAATGGGAGAATAAAAATTCCATTCTCGTCAATGAGAAACGATTGAACTTCTTCCTGGTAGCGATTTAGTTGCGAGAATCGGTAAATGTAGTATCTAGACATTTCAATTTGTCGATTACGAATTGTTGCGTGAATAGTTAGATTTACGATTTTCTCAATATACACGAACAGTTACGAGAGACAAAATTGTGATATTCCAAGATAAGTTCAACTGAATTTTTCAGTTAAAAAAATTTATCATTACGAACGAATTTTAATCAGGCCCTGATCGAGCCACGATAGCGCCAGGTCTGGCCCAAGTCGGGCCGAGAGCTGCATTCCAATCTGGGGCCAAGATAAATTCGCAAAATTATCATTATACCATTAAAAAAATTCCTTTATATTTTAATGAAATTAATAAAAAAATAAATCATAAAAGTTAACTAACGAAATTAATTAATTAATATGAAAACAATAATTGACAAGTTAAGTAAACTTTTTTTTTTTAATAATAATAATAGAACAAAATTAATTAGCAATAATTATTAATTATATAATTTTTATCCATAATTATTTTCCAGGGAAATAAACTTTTTTCGTAATTACGTATTTTTAACGATGAATTCTAAAAATAAAACTTTTTAATAATTATTTGTGGCAACTCGACACCTTTGGCTTAAAATGTAACCCAATATATACTTTACCTGATGAGAATATTCTTATACCTGCTTGTTAAGTAATCGTTTGAATATTTCAACCTTCCTAAGTATTATTCTTTGTTGAATATACATACGCATTTTTAGATTTCCTCTTCTTTTCCGGTGAAATGATTTGAGAATTTTTTTGTAATATTTTGAGAATGTTTTTTATCCGAAATAATTTGACTGTAACGGGGATATTTTGTGGAAAATATTTCCTGGAACTGTGTGTAAAATGTACACTTGAAGATTTTTTTTTTTTTTGTTGAAAAATTAAAGAAAAGCTTTGTCAAAATTGGGGGGTTTCAGTTTACCGTGAAAGTTTTTTTTTTTTGTGAAAATGTAAAATTTTCTTTCTTACATGAAAATGTGTTTTCAATTTCTGTGAGATTTCGGTGAATTTCTTTTATGGGTCTTTTTATTTGTTTGGTTTCCTATTTCAGTGTATTTTTTTTCGATTTCCATTATAGTTTTTCTTTTTTTTTCTTTTTTTTCTAAATGCGGGGAGTAATTAGGGATGAAATTGAGTTAAATATTGAAAGAAGGAAGAGATTTTTGAGAATTGGAGATTTTTTTATTCTTCGTTTTTTAGTTTACACATACGTGAGAAACGGTTTTATTTTCCCGGTCGTCGATCTCGTCGCGCTAGACAGACTTCGATTTGCTTTTCGCCTTGAGTGGAATACCTTGTTACTGAAAGATTCGAAAAACTTGGGGGTACCAATATTACACATTCACGAGACGTCCATTTTCTGGGTGGAAAAAAAAACCGATACGACTTTCCTGGTAAAATTTTCCCAACATATCCCTTTATTTTTTTTTCTGTTTTCATGCGGAAAATGTAGAGCTGATGCTTTCTCGATAGAGTCTGATATGCAAATTTGCCGTCGAGTTTGCGAATTTATATAAAACTTCATTCAAGTATAATCGTTGGAAAATTTTCTTATAATGGATTTTTCATTTTTTAAATTATAAATTCAGAATTATTAATTATTAATTATTAATTACTAATTTATAATTTATTAATATTAATAATAATTTCAGTTTTGCTTTTGTCCTGTTTCGAAATTGTGATACAAATTTATTGTAGATGAGAAAATCAAAAATAAAGTAATTTAATAAAAATTCCATTTTTTTTTTTGTGAAAAGAAAATTAGATAAAAATAAAATTTGAGAATTATTGCGAGAAAATTATCTCTTTAGTACCTAATAATTATTTTTAATTGGAGTTGATGAAAGTTTGTTTAAAATTATCTCAGTTGATTCGTGGAATAAATTTTTTAAATAGATTTTGAATCATATAGGCAGAATCCTACGTGCTTATTTTCACGTTTGAATAATTATTTTGTGATATATATTCACGTAATAGATTATATATACTTGTTTCTCTAAATGGATGTATATAGACTCGGAGATAATAAACTTAAACTCTCATCAACGAGCATGTAACTATTATGACTAATACTTCACTTGGCCTTCGATTTCTGCAAAGAAACAAAAGAAAAAAAATAGAATGTCGATTATTACCGTAATGATACATTATTTTTCATCATTCGAGAGTGCACTTCTATTTAGCATGTTAACTGAATCCAATTTCAATTTTCTGCAATTAAACTTTTTCTCAAACAGTACATATTTTCTATGATTATAATATCTTTTCTTTAGTAAAATATTTTAGAATCCACATGTAAAAAATTTGTAGTTTAAATTAAAAAAAAAAATTTTTTAAGGCAATTTTATTAATATATACTATTAATAATAATAATTTTAA
>JUFY01035168.1:10373-38161 GCA_001855655.1 Leptopilina clavipes
AGAGCCAAATAAACTATTTATTTGGAACAAATAAATTTTATTTGTTTCAAATAAAATTTATTTGGTTCAAATAAAAATTTATTTGGTTCAAATAAAATTTTATTTGTTTCAAATAAAAATTTATTTGGTTCAAATAAAATTTTATTTGTTTCAAATAAAAATTTATTTGTTTCAAATAAAATTTTTATTTGGTTCAAATAAAATTTTTATTTGGTTCAAATAAAATTTTTATTTGGTTGAAATAAAATTTTTATTTAGTTAAAATAAAATTTTTATTTAAAACAAATAAATAATTTAGTTGGCTCTGAGACAAATATACGTTTATTTAACTCAAATAAATTATATTTGGTTCAAATAAAACATTTCTCTGGGTGTGGAAAATATTTTTATGGAAGTGGCAAAAGAGTTTGACTCTTAAATGTCATTATCTATATCTAATTCGTTTCCTTGGGTCATTATCCCAAATATCCTAATTACTCCAAATACACTCAAACTTTGATAATTTCTGATCGAAAGAAATTGCATATAAAAAATAAAAATGCTTTCAGTTTTTATATTTTACTTTTTGAAAATACGATTACATATTTCTAGACGTTGAGAAGTTAATTCACGAACGCAGGTGTTAATCCGCACATCGAGTTTTTTTTTGCGCGAAAGCAAACAAAAGAAAGAAAAACATATAATAAAGTTTAAGATCTTTCGAAGGAAAAAAAATGGATGGAGCAATCTTTGGAGAAAGAAAACATGAAAAAGTAAAGCCGCCTTATAGCAAAGACGTACGTTCAAGGGGGGAAGGCAGGGGGGGGGGGGTGTTCGTTCTATTGTTTAATTTAAGTGCCAAAGTTTTAACCGGGTTAAACGGCGTATAAATTCGCCTTGGCATTTTCAAGAAGAAGTGGGAGAAGTTCTGGTCTATAGTCGGTAAAGGTAGTAAGGGAGATTTTAAAGCTCCCAGTAAAGGGGCGACTGCCAGTCTGCGATTAAAGCCAGGAGGGACACCTCTCTGCTTGTGGTTATAGCCAAATGGCTGAAGCTTCCAAGATCATAGACTGACAGCGCTTTAAAAGTTTTTTTTCTTTTGCCATTTTCCTTCTTCTTTTTTTCATATTCATCTCTCTCTCATCTAGATTTTTTTTTGGTTTTGTCGGCGAGGATCAAACAATGGAGAGAACCAGAGGACGCAAAGGTGATGGAGAATGCATCCTAGGAGCTTGTGCAGACCTTGTGTTGTCATTTGGGAGAAAAATTGAGATAGAAGAGAACTTGAATTCAGGAAGAGAAAGACGAAAGGGGATAAAAAAGAGACGACGATTCGTGTCCTCATGGCGTGAAACTCTTGCCTTTTGAACCTCGACCGCTATTTACGAAAGTGCCCCTACTTTACCTTCTACGATTTGTTTTACTCCAAAAGTCATACAGTAGTTCACATTTGTGTTCTAAAGGTGACACAAGATTTTAGACGCATTTTCCCAACATTTATTGTTCAATCCACTTGAATGAGAAAATACGCCCTAATTTTGAAAAAATAGGATAAAAGTAATTCAACATAATACTAATAATGGTTTTATAATATATAACGACCCTGGTCTTAATTTTATCAATCGCAGTTTCTCTCCGACTTCGCCTCATGATCGATATTATTTTGAATGAACCGCGCAATTTGTATAATTGTGCATAGGCGAAATGCCGCTAGATGGCGGGCCCAGCGGTCCTTCGTAGCAGACGACACACAGCGAATTGTAGCTGAAAAACGTGCAGGACAAGGCAGATTGATGCGAGCGTCGCTACGCAACGTACACTGTATAGTATCTTAATTGTCATTATTAACTAATAAATATTGCGTTATAGTACAAACATTATTTTCTGCGCGTTTAATTACGCCCTTCGTATCACCACATCCTGTGTTGACATTGTTGCGCAATAAGAAGGATCAGCCGAACCAGCAGAACATCACTTCCTGGTAAGTTCGCCCATGCGACATATTTTACTCTCTCTCTCTCGTTCTGCTTGCTTCCTTTATTAGAACTTGTATTGTGATCTCTCAAAATTACGTTGCTGAGGAAGCAGTTCCGAAAATTCTTGTGTACATCTCGTCCGAGTCCAAATATTTTCATTCAATAATACGTAATTTAGAAATCACGCGACGGATTTCCACCAATACTAATAATGGTTTCATAATAATAATAATGGTTTTGGGGGAAAAAAATTATCAACAGGCAACATAGAGAGAATGGAACAACAAATTTTGAATAAAGGTTCACGGTATATTACACAATGCGGAAGCTCCTGAAGTTGGTGAGCCGAAGGAAATCTGAATAAATGTTTACTTAATGGAAAATTAGTGTTTCAAGCGTCTTTAGTTACTGCTAAGGAGGCAGTTGAGACTGCACATTACGAGGAGGGAAAGTGGGTAATTAATAACTCTATTATCGAATTAAAGAAGATGCCATGGGAAAAATTGCCAAGAGTATAAGTAAGAAAAAGAAAAACGAAGAAAAAAAAGTTTAAGATCTACTACCACCGTAAACGATGACAATTAACTTCTCCCGTTCTTATAGATTATTAAGAGATGAGAATTTCACGTCCCAAGACAAATCTTTTCACTAACGGGAATTTCTGGAATTAATTTTTTTTTGTTGAAAATTTGCAACCGTTTTGTTTGAATAAATAACGTTGTTCTTGGATGTGGGGAAAATTGTTTCCTTGATACGAATCATCAGTTTTCAATATAGATTTTTTTTGAAATTTTTAGTCACATAGTTAATATTTTTATTGTTTCAGATCAGTCACAGGGATCGAATTTCCATAGCAGAGGACAAGGAACCGAAGAAAAATTATTTTTGGGAATTTCGTATAAATCTTTCCATTTGTTCGAAGAAATGATTTCTATCATCCTGATTAATTTCTTGTGTTGGTATTGGCCAATCATTTTAGAAACTCATCTATTTAAAGTTTTTTTAAAACATTATTCTACTATAAATCGTAAAACTCAGCTGCAAGAAAAATTGCTCCCTGATGGATTTGCATCATCAATTTTAATGTGGAATATTTTCGGAAAATTTTATTCACATTGTTAATATTTTTTGTTTGTTTCAGATCAGTCGCAAGGATCGAATTTTCAACGCAGAGGACAAGGAACCGAAGAAAAAATATTTTTGGGAATTTTGTATAAATTTCCCCATACTAGATCATGAATAAATACAGTGGGACCTCGATTAGCTGAAATTCTGTCATTTTAGTGGAAAAAAACGTTGATGATCCAGTGAAGGGTTTCCTTGATATTCCGTTGAGGATTCCTCTGATGTTCTATTTAAAGGTTCTCTTAATGATCCAGTGAAAGGTTCCCTTGATTTTCCATTAGAATTAATTCCTTTCAGTGGAATATCGAGAGAATTATTCACTGGGACATGAAGGAAATCGATCAGAATAGAATTCAGGAAATCATATCTAGAAAATCCAGTGGAGATTTTCCTTTATAATCCAGTTAAAGTTTCTCTTAATATTTCATTGGGAAGTTCCCTTGATGTTCCATTTTTAGGTTCCCTTGATAAGAAATTAGATTTAGGGAAGCAGAAATTTCCCTTAATATTCTATTGCGAAGTTCCTTTGATGATTTAGTTGAAGGTTCCCTTGATAATCCATTAGAAGGTTCGCTTAATATTCCAATGGAAAATTCCCTCAATGATCCAGTTGGAAGTTTCTTTGATGATCTAGTGAAAGGTTCTCTTGATGTCTCATTAAAATTAATTCATTAAAATTAATTCTTTTCAGTGGAATATCGAGAGAACCTTTCACTGGAGCAATAAGGAAATATTTCAATGGAATTCAGAAAATCTTATCTAGATGATCCAGTGGAAGTTTTCCTTCATAATTCAGTTGAAGTTTCTCTTAATATTTCATTGGGAAATTCCCCTGATGTTCCATTTTTAGGTTCCCTTGATGATCAAGTAGATGGTTCCCTTAATATTCCATTGGTAAATTCCCTTAATGATCCGGTGGGAAGTTTCCTTGACAATCTAAAGGAAGGAAACCTTGATGATTCATTACATCAAGAAAATCAATCAATGGAATCCAGGAAATCTTCCCTAGATGTTTAAGTGGAAGTTTCACTTGATGATCTAGTGGAAGAATCCTTTGATATTCTATTAGAAAATTTCTCTGATGTTCCATTTGAAGGTTCCCTTTATAAACTAGTGGAAGGTTTCCTTAATATTCTAATGGGCAATTCCCTAGATTATCCAGTGGAAGATTCCCTTGATCCTCCATTAGAATTATTATTAATCCTCCATTAATTCCTTTCAATGAAATATCGAGGGAACCTTTCACTGGAACATCAATGGAATCTTTCAATGGAATTCAGGAAATCTTACCTAGATGATCAAGTGGAAGTTTCCCTTCATATCCAGTTGAAGTTTCTCTTAATATTTCATTAGGAAATTCCTCTACTGTTCCACTTTTAGGTTCCCTTTATGATCCAGTAGAAGGTTCCCTTAATATTCTAATGTGCATTTCCCTAGATTATCCAGTAGAAGATTCCCTTGATCCTCCATTAGAATTATTATTAATCCTCCATTAATTCCTTTCAATGGAATATCGAAGGAACCTTTCACTGGAACATCAGGGAAATCTTTTAATGGAAATCAGGAAATCTGACCTAGATGATCAAGTGAAAGATTTTCTTCATAATCCAATTGAAGTTTCTTTTAATATTTCATTGAGAAATTCCCCTGATATTCCATTTTTAGGTTCCCTTGATGATCAAGTTGATGGTTCCCTTAATTTTCCATTGATAAATTCCCTTAATGATCCAGTGGGAAGTTCCCTTGATGATGTAATGGAAGGTTCACTTGATGTTCCAGTGGAAAATTTCCCTGATGTTCCATTTGATGATTCCCTGGATCATCCAGAAGAAGGTTCCCTTAATATTCCATTAGGAAATTCCCTTGATGATACAGTGGGAAGTTCCCTTGATGATCTAATGAAAGGTTCCCTTAATGTTCCATTAGAATTAATTCCTTTCAGTGGAATATTGAGAGAACCTTTCACTGAACATCAAGGAAATCAATCAATCAATGGAATTCAGAAAATCTACTCTAGATGTTTCTTTACAATTAATTCCTTTCACTGGAATATCAAGAGAATCTTTCACTGAACATCAAGGAAATCAATCAATCAATGGAATTCAGAAAATCTTCTCTAGATGTTTCTTTAGAATTAATTCCTTTCAATGGAATATCGAGAGAACCTTTCACTGGAACATCAAGGAAATTAATCAATGGAATTGATGATTCCCTGGAAGGTTCCCTTGATATTTGACTGGAAAATTACTCAGATGTTTCATTTCGAAAAATATCAAGACAAATCTTTCTATTATCACGAATTTCTGGAACTATTTTTTAAAATTTAGAATATCGTTTTACTGAATAAATAAAAATTGTTGCTGATTCAATGACAATTCCTTCCCATTATGAAGGGAATTTGCAGGGAAATTATTTTTAATAAGTTTCATAAAATTTTTAACGCATTCTGAAAGAATGCTCCTCGCGTTAAAAAATACTGCGAGACGTTAAAAGTCCTTGTTTCCGAGAAAAGTCTGACTTTTACAGCATCTCGTACTTCTTATCTTTGCACATCGTGGTTCACTTTCATATGCAGACGGTGTTTCTCTAACATGGAAGTAGTTTATGATCGAACCATCGTTCTGCCCTCTGTTTTCAAGCGATAAGAACCCAGGGTAAGTCGATGCTTGAAAAGTTATGGCTCATCTCTTTGACTCTAATCGATTCCAGTTCAAAAATATATTTCAAACGCTGCGTATAAGAGAAAAGTGACTTCCATTTGGATTTTAAATATAGTTTCAGATTATGCCAGTGATAAAAAATATGTCCTCTTGTATCAAAATTAAGTAAATTAAAACTATTTCCAAAATATTTCTAATGCAAACAAAAGCTTTTCTTTCATTTAGAAAATTCTTCGGGGAAAATTGAACGTCCGCGAGGGAGAATCGGATTTATATCCCAGCGACATTTCCTTCCTGTAGCGAACATTTATCAACGGTAGTATTTCATCTTAATTTAGGAGCAGGAATGGAAAGTTGAAAGCGACAAGCATTTTGGTTCACGTTTCGCACTGGAGTTTGTATGAATCCCATAGGAGCGTAAAAAGACGAAGAAATGTCAAGGAAAGAAGGATTGACAAATTACCCTGTGTTTGTCCACATGCACTGGTCTCAGGTGTGGGTCGAAGAGCAACTTGTCCGGCTCGATGTTGATGGGACTTTGCCGTCTACCTTTACTGCACAATGACCATTGAGGATTTATGAGGCCCCAGAAGGAAGGACCTAAAACAATAAATACAAACATTACTCCTTCATTCATGACAAAAATAAAAATCATCATAGAGAAATAATAGTATAACAAAATAATTTTATTAATCTAGAAAATTCCCCGAGGGATGTTCAGATTTTTTTCCTCCACTGTTTCTAATTTTTGACAAAACTTTTTCGATTTAATTCACCAATGGAGAGTTTGACATTTTGCAGGAGGAGTGAACATCCTTCCCAAACTAGTTCATAAGTTGAAGGAATTTTCAACTCGTTCCACACAATTTTCTACACAGGGGACATTCCAGCCCCTTTTGCCATTCACAACGCTTACTTTTCCTTGGAGAAATTCAACTTTTTCTTCTTACCTCCAAAAGTCAATACTGAAACTAACTTCTGTTAACGAGATGAAATTATTGTTCATTGGAAAATGCACATTGTCAATGCGGAGCACGTAATATGAATTACAAAAGTTGAAATTTCCCCGCGCGCGAAAATGAAAAATGTGTGGAGAGTAAATTTAATTTCGTTGGTGGTGACTTTGTCGAATGGATAGAAACTACTTCAGAAGTATTTAAAAGGAGTGGTGTTTAAAGGTGGGGAAAAAGAATTCAGTTCTCATATGCTACTGTGGAGAATTGACAAAGTCCTTTAATGTTGGCTTCTCTTTGGCTTGTTCTCGAGTGGTGGAAAGTGCGTTAGGAGGGTCGGTGATAAATTATTCCTCCGTATAAACAACACATAAGCAACAAGGCGAGTCGACCCGAGCACGTTCCACTCTGACCTGCACTATTTCGTCACGCAAGAATACAAACGAGTGGGACAATCATATTGTTTTCAAAAAGACATTAGAGATATTTTTACACTTGCACGGAAACTTCTCAAACTTTGTCTGAAATAGTAGGGGAAGCTAGTTTTTAAATATCCACCACAAGGGAATCATGGAACATCAATGTCAAGTTTCCTCGATATTCCCTTGGAAATAATTCCTTTCAATGGAATATCGAGGAAAATCAAGGGAATCTTTCAAGGGAATTCAGGAAATCTATTCATATGCCAGAAAAAATTCCATTGGGAATACCTCTAATGTTCTCCTGAAGTTTCCCTTCATAATCTAATTCAAGGATCCTTTGATATTCGATTAGGAAATTTTCCTGATGTTCCATTTGAAGGTTCCCTTGATAATCCAGTGGAAAGTTTCCCTGATATTCCATTTGAAGGTTCCCTTGATGATCCCATGGAATGTTCCCTTGATATTCCAACGTGAAATTCCACTGATGTTCCACTTGAAGGTTCCCATAATGATCCCGTTCAATGTTCCTGTGATATTCCATTGGGAAATTCCCCTGAGGTTCGTCTAAAGTTTCCCTTGATAATCCATTGGCAAATTCCCCTGATGATCCACTTGAAGGTTCCCCTAATGATCCAGTGGAACTTTTCCTTCATGTCTCATTAGGAGTAATTACTTTTAATGGAATATCAAGGGAACCTTTCAATGGAATTCAGGAAATCTTCATTTGATGATCCAGTAAAAGTTTCCCTTCATGATTCAGTAGAAGTTTTCCTTAGTATTTAGTTGGAAAATTCCTTTGATGATTCAGTGGAAGGTTCCTTTGATATTTCATAGGCAAATTCCTTGATGATCCACTGGAAAGTTCCATCAATTGTCTAGTGGAAGTTTTCCTTTATATTCCATTAGAAAATACCCTTGATGTTTCATGCGAAGGTTCCCTTGATGATCTAGTGGAAGGATCATTTGATAATCCATTGTAAAGTTCCCTTGATATTCTATTTGATGGTTCCCTTGATATTCCAACGGGAAATTCCCCTGATGATCCACTTAAAGGTTCCCTTAAAGATCCAGTTCAATGTTCCATTGATTTACCATTAGGAAATGCCCCTGATCTTCCATTTGAAGGTTCCCTTGATGATTCAGTAGAAGTTTTCCTTATTATTTCATTGGAAAATTTCTTTGATGATTCAGTGGAAGGTTCCTTTGATATTCCATTGGAAAATTCCTTGATGATCCACTGGAAAGTTCCATCAATAATCTAATGGAAGTTTCCCTTTATATTCCATTAGAAAATACCCCTGATATTTCATGCAAAGGTTCCCTTGATGATCTAGTGGAAGGATCCTTTGATATTCCATTAGGAAATTCCCCTGATGTTTATTAGAAAGTTCCCTTGATGATCCAGTGGAAGGTTCCCTCAATATTCCAATGGAAAATTCCCTTTATGTTCCATTTGAATCTTCCCTTGATCATGGACTGAAAGTTCCTCTGATATTCCATTGAAATTTTCCCCTGATGTTCCATTTTACAAATATTTCAGAGAAATATATTTGTCACTGATTTGTTACCAGGATTAGCAGACGTACTCTAATTTAATTTACAACTTGTCCTCAACCTGGAGAAAAAATGGAAGCATAGATAGGAATTACTTGCTAGCACAAGGACAAAGAAACTTCATCAACATGGAAATTTCCAAATCCTTCACCAAGGGTCAATGGGATCAATTTGCCTATCAAATACTCCTAATTAAATTCCAAAAAAGCAGCATTTCAATCTCAGCAGACATTTCCCAATTGTCGACAATTTGTTTCGATGAATTTCCCATCCGCGGAGCGCGGAGAAATAGTCGATAAGAGGAAGCGGAATTAAATCGAAATTTTTTTCAATTCAGCAAAACCTAAAACCACTGAGAAACAATTAATCTTCATTCGAATTCGAAGCATTTGCAAAAAAAGAAATCCAACTTGCATTTGAATTAAGTCCATAGGATATTAATTCATCTCGTCCATTAAAAAATAAAAATTTATGCTCCAGCAAGAGAATTTTTACCCGAAAGCAATAGGAACTAATTTTCTAGCCCCGGTGATAATTTATTTAAATTCTCCCGTTGCCATCCAGTTGAAGAGTCGATAATTTTCTAAAAAGGATTCACATATGGTTTCCGATTAATTTTACCCAAATATGACAAATTGATTCAATTTTTTTAATGTCACCCACGTTCGTTATGCATACATATTTGAATATGGAACTAATTACACCGAATGTTATATACACGCACGTTGACCATGATAATTTCAGTAATAAAGCGTTTATATATCACGCAGTTGTAAATAAATTCCATTTACATAATTAGCGGGGGGAAAAATTATATATACACCGCGTAAACTATTGTTTCCTTTTTTTTCTAGTAATTCGTTCGCAGACTTGGGAATTTAATCGCAAATGATGAATACAATTCTAATTTATGAGTCTTAGAGAGAGTAATTTATTGATGTTTGGTATTACGTCATTCGATGTTGACGGGACGTGAATTAATCCACAATGCGGGGAACAATAAATCAACGTCCTTCAACATCAACAGCAAAACGATATAATTAATATTCAGCGCATTATTTGAATTCCGAGTCTAAAGCGAAATGTCTGAGATATGGTAGCTGGAAATGCAGGATGTTGTTTCAATCCTTGGAATTCTGAGATGACGAAACAATGACGGAGGAGAACGGGAAGGCGAACTGCGATTATTCCACTGTTATTTCATGATGTGAAGGAATGCAATTTCCAAAATATTTCCCTTGTCTCCAAAACAGAACATTTAATCATCCGAATATTATTTTTTTTCCTTCAAAAAACCATCTTTTAAACGGAGATCTAAATTTCATAACATGGAAATAATTCGTAAACAAAATCAGGGAAAAAATCCGAATTTTAGCAGAAAAATGAATCATGGGCGATATTGTTGAAACAAATCTCCAATGAAACGTTCGATTGGAAGACATATTTACGAAAGGACATGAAAGGTTTGTCAAAGTCAAAAGGTAAATAAATAAAATTTGACATCGCCTGGATACACACTATTTTTCGTGAATGATCGCCGTCTGAGAAAATCCCTCTCCCCTCCTCCCCCGCAAGCAAGTAAAATTCAATATCGTCGACATGCGAGACCCACCTTCTATGTCGCTCGATTCAAAACGAATAACGTTCAGGCGTTGCTTTTTCAAAGAAACGAAAGCGAGAAAATATTTGCGCAGGGGAAAAAAAAATTCGCGACATCAGCAAGTACGAAGCAAACGGAGAATTTTTCTTTTCCGTTTGCAAACCTTTTCACAGTTTTCCATATATATAGAGAAGTATTCCATAAATCGAGTATGTTTAATACTAATCTTTCTTTTGCTGATGAAAAATGTTTTCCGATCAAAACATTTGTTATTACTTCTAAAAATGCAACATTTATGAGTATTTTGAAATAAGAAAAATTTTTGGTCTGGACTTTCGTGTAAGTAATCTAGGAATCGTCAGATTATTGATTTCTCCTAATTCAGTTTGCATATTATTATTAAATAAGGATGTTGGAATTAAAGGATTGATTTCTAATAATCCAACTAAATTGAATAAAAAAAAATTCGGAATATTTTTTATTTAATCTGAATGTATCGATCCACTGATTGAAGGATTGAATTCTAATAATCCAAGTAGATTCTCCCTCTGGTTTTGGAGAAGATATTGAAAAACCTATTCCTTGCTCTACAATCATTAAAAGTTTCAGTGAATGACAAAAGACAATCAAGAACTCAGATGACTTAAGGATTCTCCCTCTAGTTTGGGAGAATCCTATTGGAAAAACTATTCATTGCCCTACAATCATTAAATGTTTCAGTGAATGACAAAAGACAATTAAGAACTTAAGGATTCTCCCTCTAGTTTGGGAGAATCCTATTGGAAAAACTATTCCTTGCCCAACAATCATTAAATGTTTCAGTGAATGACAAAAGACAATTAAGAACTTAAGGGATTCTCCCTCTAGTTTGGGAGAAAGTTATTGGAAAAACTATTCCTTGCCCAACAATCATTCAATCTTTCAGTGAATGACAAAATACAATCAAGAACTCAGATGACTTAAGGATTCTCCCTCAAGTTTGGGAGAAACCAATTGAAATACCTATTCAACCCTATTCCAGTATTAATAATACCTCACCAAGAAGAGGTTTTAATTCCAAGAGTTTATCTTATTTATTTCCGGTGTTGAAAGTTATTTGATGATCCAGTGAAACGTTCTTTGGATCAAAAAATTCTCCTGATATTCCTTTTGAAGGTTTCCTTGATCAGCCAGTGGAAAGTTCCTTTGATACTTAAAATTAAATAAATTGAAAGTAATTAATTCCAATGGAAATATCAAGGAAAGTTTCAAATGAAACATTTGGGAGATTGTCCACTGACAGGTAGCTGAGTAACATTCGAACTGGGCCAAGTCAGACCTTCCAGATCAGTGGTGCTAGATTTGAACCAGTCTTGATCCTAGACATTGCAGAACATTTTTCTACACGGGTTGAAGAAGTTTTAATATTTGGGTTAATGAATGGAATTTTGGAAATCTTCTTTTGATGTTCCAGTGAAAGTTTCTCTTGATGATCCAATGGGAAATTCTCCTAAAGTTCCATTTGATAGTTCCATTGATGATCCAATGGAATGTTCCCTTAATATTTCGTTAGGAAATTCCATTAAGTTTCCATTTGAAAGTTCCCTTGATGATCTAATTAAATATTCTCTTGACATTTCATTAGGTAATTTCCCTGATGTTCCATTTAAAAGTTTTCTTGATGATCCAGTGGAAGTTTTCCTTGATGATCCAGATAGCAGTTTCCCTTTACATCAATGGAATTTCTATGATCGAAATTAGAAAATTCCTTTAATGATCCAGTGAAAGGTTCCTTCAATATTCCATCGGTTAATTCCTTGAAGATCCACTGGAAAGTTCCATGCATTATCTAGCGGAAGCTTCCTTTAAATTAAGGGAATTAAATTCCTTTAATGATGCAGTGAAAAGCTCCTTTAATATTCCATCGGTAAATTCCTTGAACATCCACTGGAATGTTCCACTGATCTAGCGGAAGCTTCCCTTGAAATTCCATTAGAAAATTTCCCTAATGTTCCATTCAAAAGTTCCTTTTGGATGATATAGTGAATCAATAAATAATATTCCCATCACCAGATTATCTAAATATCTCAACAAGATTCGTTCCAAAGTTAATGTAGTTTCAAATAACTTGATCCTTCTCCAAATGTCAAAAGACTTTATCTAAATTGTTTTTTGAAAAAGAAGAGGATTCACTGGAACAATCAAAGTGGAATTGATATTTATAGATATATATGTATATATTCCGCGAGGGCAACATTCAACTGAATGTAATGGTGAAAGAGTAGATCTGTAGTTAAATGAAAGCTATCCCCCAGTTGTCTGTATAAACCGATATTGAGGTGATGCGCGAGTGACAATTACATTGAATCGAAAGCCGATTAATTTTACGTAGATCTACGCCTCCGTGCAAATTATAAACAACAGGAACAATTCGACAGTTAAAATAGACTCGAATTGCCAATTAAATCCGGCTGACAGTAAATTCGAATAGTGACGCTGTTACAATCTAGAAATCGCCTTGTCATCGCGATAACGGTGTCTCGTTTTGCGGATTTAAGCTGGCGACCTACTCCCACTGCTATTGTAAATTCGTTAATTAGTTCAGTTAATTGTGGAGCTAGGGCCGGTAATGCACTCGCCTTTGGAATAATAATGTACAGCAAAGTGGATACAGATCGATCGTGAAAATTGGAAAATACATCATCACAGAGGAAAACCCCATTTTAATTACTTTCATCAAGTTTCATAATTATTATAATCAACACCCCCCGATATATATGATTAATATTCAACATGAGTCGAGTTCTATTTTTTTAATTTTAATTTCGAAAGTTGATGATAAATTTTTTGAATTTAAATTTTTTTTAACTAATCCGGACAAAGAGAAAATAGCCTCGAGAAGCTGAGAATATCTCGAGACGAAAGTAGCTAGTTATTCAGTGGGAGTTGAGGTGGCAAAATCTCCTCAGAACGAAGTCATTTGTACCGCAGAGACTTAAGTTGGCACACTCGTATTCAGTGCGAAGTGATAAAGGTGGAAAGTGGCCAGCATTTGCATGTTTATTCCACTTCTTTAATTTGTAGGGTCTTCCCCGCTGCAGATGAACTCGAGAGTGTCAATTTTCTCCAGCAAATGATATTTCCCAGCATTTATAATAATTAATATCAGGAAAGTACTTAAATGGATGAACTATTAAATTCTAACCTCAAAATTATTTTTAAATTAAATTAACTAAATTAAACAATCAAATCAATAAACCGATAGATTTAAGATTACATTGGAGTTGTATTTAAAGAGATTGACAAATTGAAAATTAATTCCAAAAGATCAAGTACTAAATTTCTTTACAAAATTTATAGAGGGGAATGGTCAAAACAAATGAAAACGGAATTAGAAAAACACGTTGAATAAATAACATACGTTAGGAGAAGAATTGTTTATTAAAGGTTTTATAAGCGAATTTAAAAGTTGATGTGTATGCAGCCTAAAGAGGTGTGAACGATTGCAAACGCGGCTTAAGGTTTGAGTCCAGCGGGACGTGAGACAGACGATATCGAGACACGATTGTGAAAAGGTTGACAGCGACGAATAATTATTTATATGAAAGGTTTTATAAACGAATTTAAAAATTGATGTGTGTGCAGCCTAAAGAGGTGTGAAGATTGCAAACGCGGCTTAAGGTTTGTTAAGGTTTGAGTCCAACGGGACGAGAGACAGACGATATCGAGACACGATTGTGAAAAGGTTGACAGCGACGAATAATTATTTATATGAAAGTGTGTTTGGGCCAAAGTGGCGGTAATTAATAGTTAAATGTATTTCGAGAACATTATTCAAATATGTTATTAACTTTATTCAAACAATTCTCTTACTAAATAAACTTCTTTTATATTATTTCCATTTACTTCCAAGTGTTTTTTTTCGGAGGTTATCTTGCACCAGTTAGGAACTATTTTAATTCCTAACACATATAACTACAAATATCAATTTGAGAAGGGTCAAAATACAATTGGGGAAAATTAACAAAACATGTAATTAAAACATGTTACACAATTTAAATAATCAGGAAAATATAATAGAAATAAATATTCAGTGGAGAAATTCAAAAGAAAGAATCGAAATTAAAATCAAAGATGGACAAAATAATTAATTGGACATTAATTGAACATAAATTAGAGAAATCTTTACGGAACCTTTAAAAAAAATAAACGTTGACTCAGGAAACAGGAACGAAATTTTACAAAAAGGGATAATAAATTTAATATTCGTAAAATCTAAATTTAAAATTTAAATAATAATATAATCTTGGAATATCCGCTGCAACCTCCGAAAAAGATTCAGAAAACCGAATAAATTAATTATATGAATTGAAAATATCAAATTACAATTATTAAACAATTTAAAATTGTCAATTTTAAAATTATAAATACTTTTACATCGTGTTAAAATTAATATTTTACAGTAAGAAATAAAATAAATTAAAGGGAGAAAGTTTCAAAAAATATTTAAAAATATAAAAGATAATTAAACCAGAAATAAGAAAATGTGAATAAATTTTTCAAAAATGAATCTTGGGATTGTTTTAATTTAATTTTAATTTAAAATAAAAATCTGTTCTGAGCGGAAAATAATTAAAAATATATATTTAAATTTACAAATAATATTATAAAATTCCAGAAAATATCTAATTGTATTAAAATAAATTATTTTATATATTAGGTTTAAATAAATTTAATAAATTAATAAGTCACAGATGATAAATAATTAAATAGTGAATGAAATAATTCCGGAAATATAGGAATTTAAAAAAATAAATTATCGATTAATTTACAAAATGATTGACAGTTATAAAATAATATTGTTTTTTATAAACGCTAAGAATGCAGAGAGAGAGAGAAAAATAGAAGTTACTCATCCATTTTTGATTATCTGATTTTCGTATTATTGAGAATAATAAATTAAAAATTATGTAATTTGATTATAGAAATTGGAAACAAATTATATTAAAAATTGGAAAAAAGTACATTGTATTTAGAAAATATTATGTATCAATTTTTAAGTATTTTTTGTTCAAATTATCGCTAATTTCTGCGCGTAACTTTAAGCAGAATGGGGAAATATTTCGCCTATAGACACGTGCTGCTATTGTTATCCCTTTAATCCTATGTTGAATGAGAATATGTACCTGCAGACACTAGACGCCACGTGCCTGTTATCATTGTGCTCGGAACCCTTCAGCTGTCTCGCCTTTCTAATAGATCTTTGAATGGTTGCGTTTAAGGGTGTTTGAAAGTGGTGGTGTTTCTTTTATGTGGAAATTTACACAAGTCATTAATTACCAATTGTTATTTGTTGAATTAATGTTGCAATTTTTTAAAGGCAAATTTTAAAAAACAATTTTAATATATTTTTGGATAATTCTATATTGATTTTAATCAACTCTTTACCAGTGTTTCACCAAGGAGTCATTTAGTAAGGAGGTAACAAGGATCTAGATATGACCTTCTTATTAAAATTGGAGAAAGAGAGAGAAATCTCTGTGTGCGGTACACAAAAGATGTTATTCTAAAATAACCTGGCGTTTTTTACTTACTAAGTAATAAGAGATTTTATTTTTATTAAATTTATTATTATTATATTAAATTTATTAAATCTCTATTTTATTATTTTTTATTATTCTCTCTCTCATCAATAAGATCCCAAAGGTAATTGGAGACCTTTTTAAAGTTGAAGGATCTTCAGACAAGGAATCATTCACCAAGAAGATGACAAAGATCATTGGAGTTCTAGGTAGGACCTTCCTACCTAGTAGGAAGTCACAGGAAGGTAGAGGTAGCGAAACCACCTAGAAAGGAGACCTTCTTATTAAAATTGTGTAAGTAAATTGATACTTGGGGTAACACTGGATGGTTGAATGTGAAAATACAGAGCTCCACTTCTTCATGTAACCCCATACTCTATTGTATCATGATTTATGTGCGGTACAGAAAAGATGTTATTCTAAAATAACCTGGCGTTTTTTACTTACTAAGTAATAATTTCATTCACGAAGAAGAAAACAGATTATTGGAGACCTAGGTAGGACCTTCCTATTAAAATTGGAATCTCTTTAGACAAGTAGTCATTCATCAAGAAGATGACAAAGATCACTGGAGATCTGGGTAGGACCTTCCTATTAAAATCGGAGGATCTTTAGACAACCAATAATTCGTCCAAATGATTCCAAAGATATTTAGAGACCTTATTAAAATTGGAGGATCTTCAGACAAGGAGTCAATTTTTAAATAGACAATTAAAAAAATAAAAACATCCACCTAGAACTAGAGCTAATGATTCCAACTGGTCTCAATATCGTGCGGTTCCTTTTACATCAGTTATAAGCCGTCAAAGACACATGCCCACACTTTTTTGTGCTAAAAGTAGTTCGAAGTGTGGAACAGGATATCCCACTAAAGTCGCGTCTCCTACAGTTCTTGTCAAAATAAAGTAGTTTCAATAAACCCGGTGGCTTGTGGAGAGACTTTCCCAGAACAATAGAAGTGCTTCTCGTGGCGTAATTCCAAAAAGCTTATAAGCAAAAAATAACGATAACTTTATCAATAAATTAATAAATGTGTATGGTATTTTCTTTCTTTTAAAATTGATTAAAAAAAACCAATCTTCTTTTTTTCCTCCCATTCTATCGCTCACTGGCAACTCTATTCTACTCTTACTCTACATAGCCAAACTATTAGATATTTCCAAAATTTTGATTGAAACAAAAATTAAATTTTTCTACAACAAAACAAATTCTGATCTGCTTTAGCTGAAAAAAAAACGCGATCAGTTTTATTTATCTCGGGCAGAGATTTGAAAATGTATGATACGACTCTGCGCCTGGCAGCTGGCTCACATGGCTCGACATAACCAGCGATAAAACTCTAGAACCTTTACTTCCCTTTCCCCCTTCCAACGCTGTCTGACTTTATCGAGGCGGGTTCCTTGTTTTTAATAAAAATTGCGGACTAAACTCAAGATTAAAAAATTCGCTCATATTACGGAAGCGCGATAACCTCGTAACTTTGGATTATAAAAAATTAGATACCCTCTGTGTGTATATAGAGAGAAGCTTTTGCAACTTCATAATAGTCTTTACTTGCTTTTCCTAACTGATGTACTTACCTGAAATTCCATCATACGTCCACCATTCCTCCCAACTTGCTTTTGAAACTGAAACAGAAAATTTAACAGTACTTTAATTTTATTTCGTTTGCAGCTAAAGGGGATTTGTAATTATAGAATTATACACAAAAGGGTAATTAATACAAAAGTAGAAGAAGACATAAAGAATATTTCAATTGGAATCATTACGTGAATCCTTTTACCAAAGGAGTTTAAATTATTAAGGGGCAAACCGCACCTAGTAGTAAAGTGATTTTATGCCTCAACCACGCCTTGGTTTTCTAAGATTGACTTTTATTTAGAGATACAGAGTTTATTTTTTCAGATGGAAAATGTTGCAGTGCTCTGATTCGAAAAATTAGTTCACAACAAATTTATGCACTCTTTTGCTGTCAAAAATTTCCCGTCGTAGAGAATCTAGCAGTAAAGTAATAAACAGTATAACTATTTCCTTGGATTTAGTAAGGTAATTTTAAGATTCTGTAAGGCAATTTTAGAATTGACATAAGTATTTCTTGTATTTTTTGGATTTAGAATGCAATTTTTGATTTTAGGAAGATAATTTTCTGGTTTCCTTGGATTTTAAAAGGTAATTTCTGGATTTAAAATTCTATTTTTGATTTTAGAAAGGTAATTTTCAGTTTTTCTTGGATTTAGAAAGGTATTTTTTGGATTTAGAATGCTATTTTTGATATTAGGAAGGTAATTTTTTGGTTTCCTTGGATTTTAAAAGGTAATTTTTAGATTTAAAATTCTATTTTTGATTTTAAAAAGGTAATTTTCAGTTTTTCTTGGATTTAGAAAGGTATTTTTGATATTAGGAAGGAAATTTGCTGGTTTCCTTAGATTTTAAAAGGTAATTTTTTTATTTTCTTGAATTCAAAAATGTATTTTTTGAATTTAGAAAAGTAATTTTTGGAATTAGTATGCTATTCTTAATATTAGAAAGGTGATTTTTTATTTTCTTGTATTTAAAAAGGTATTTCTTGGATTTAGAAAGGTAACTTTTAGATTTAGAATGCTATTTTTGATACAAGAAAGGTAATTTTCTTATTTTCTTTGATTTAAAATGGTATTTTTACGATTAAGGAAGAAAATTTGTAAATTTTATTTAATTTAAAAAGTAATTTTGTAATTCAAAAAGTATTTTTAGGATTTAGAATAGTAATTGAAAGATTTTGGAAGGAAATTTTAGAATTAAGAAAAGTAATTTTTGTAATTTTTAGATTTAGAATGCTGTTTTTGATATTATAAAGGTAATTTTCATATTTTTATTGGATTTAAAAAGGTATTTTTTGGATTTAAAAAGGTATTTTTTCGTTTTAGAAAGGTATTTTTTTGGATTTAGAAATGTATTTTTACGAATAAGGAAAGGTATTTGTAAGTTATATTTAATTTAAAAAGTAATTTTTGATTAAGAAATATATTTTTGGATTTAGAAAGGTAATTTGTAGATTGTGAAAGGTAATTTTAGATGTAAAAGTAATTTTTGTACTTTTTGGATTTAGAATGCTATTTTGATTTTAGAAGAAAGATATTTTTCCTATATTCTTGAATTAAGAAAGTTGTTTTTGAATTACATTCCTCTGATTCGTGAAATTAGTTTACAACAACTTTATGCACTCTTTTGCTATCAATAATTTCCAGTCGTAAAGAATCCAGCTGTAAAGTAATAAACGGTATAACTATTCGAATGATATAAAACTTGATACAATAGTAAGGGTTGATGTCCTATTGCAAAAGGAAACGAGGCTGATTGTGTTCAGGAGAGCATTAAAGCTTGATGTTAGGGGAATATGTTGTAAAGATTTCCTTTGGTGATTTGCAGAAGGCGAAAAATCTCCTCTCCTACGTATACGTGAATTACAAAATACAATTTTATTTATTTTCAAAAAAAGTTCAGAACAGTAATATTTTTTGACAAAAGTGTCAATACAATTGGAATGCGGCGGATTGGATTTAAAAACTAAAGGGAAATTCATTCAAGATTGAATAAATCAAGAGAAAGAACATTTCTGAAAAATGGATCATAGAAATAATGTTCGTGATATGAACATGTATTTTTTTATATAAAGAATTTATGAATGAATAAATGAATAATTGAATTAAGGAGGCATCCTCAGTAGTATCGCAAAAAAATTCTGTTTTTTTAAATTTTTTTCTCTCAAACCATTGAATTTCTTTTAAAAATTATCTTGGATTTAGAAGGCCAATTTTGTATTTAAGGAAATAATTTTAGTATTTTTTGGGTTTAGATACTTAATCTTTGGATTTAAGAAGAATACATTTCGAATTTTTTAATTAAGAAAGGCAATATTTGAATTTAGGAAGGTAATTTATGTATTTTATGGATTTAGAAAGCAAATTTTATAAATAAACAAGGTAATTTATAAATTTTCTTCGATTTAAAAAAGTAATTTTGTTGTTTAGAAAGATATTTTTCGGATTGGGAAACGTAATTTTTAAATTTTCTTAGAATAAGAAAGTTAATTTTGTGATTTAGGAAGGTAATTTTTGAATTTATGGATTTAGAAAGGTATTTTTTTAATTAAGAACAGAATTTGTAAAATTAATGATTATTATTTTCTATTTTTTCTTAGATTTATAAAGGAAATTTTTGAATTAAGGAAAGTAATATCTAAATTTTTTGGATTTAGAAACGTAATTTGTATATTTTTTGGATTTAGAATGCTATTTTTGATTTATGAAACGTATTTTTTATGTTTCTTTGGATTTATAAAGGTATTTTTACGATTAAGAAAAGGAATTTGTAATTTTTATGTAATTTAAAAAGTAATTTTTTGATTTAGAAAAGTATTTTTAGGATTTAGAATAGTAATTTAAAGATTTTGAAAGGGAATTTTAGAATTAATAAAAGTAATTTTTGTAATTTTGGGATTTAGAATGCTGTTTCTAATATTAGAAAGGTAATTTTCTTATTTTTCTTGGATTTAAAAGGTTTTTTTTTATTTAGAAAGCTATTTATAGGATTAAGGAAAGGAATTGGTAAATTTTATTTTATTCAAAAAGTAATTTTTTGATTTAGAAAAGTATTTTTAGGATTTAGAATAGTAATTTAAAGATTTTGGAAGGAAATTTTATAATTAATAAAAGTAATTTTTGTAATTTTTGGATTTAGAATGCTATTTTTGATATTAGAAAGGTAATTTTCTTATTTTTCTTGAATTTAAAAGGTATTTTTTGGATTTAGAAAGGTAATTTTTGGATTTAGAATGCTATTTTTGATACAAGAAAGGTAATTTTCTTATTTTCTTTGATTTAAAATGGTATTTTTACGATTATGGAGAAAATTTGTAAATTTTATTTAATTTAATAAGTAATTATTTAATTCAAAAAGTATTTTAGGATTTAAAAAAGTAATTGAAAGATTTTGGAAGGAAATTTTAGAATTAAAAAAGTAATTTTTGTAATTTTTGGATTTAGAATGCTGTTTTTGATATTAGAAAGGTAATTTTCTTATTTTTCTTGGATTTAAAAAGGTATTTTTTTGGATTTAGAAATGTATTTTTGCGATTAAGGAAAGGTATTTTTTGTAATTTTTGGATTTAGAATGCTATTTTTGATTTGAGAAAGGTAATTTTAAGTTTCTTTGGATTTAGAAATGTAAGTTTTAAATTTAGAAAACAATTTGTAAAATTAATGATTAATGTTTTTTATTTAGTTCTTGGATTTAGCTTTTTAAATCTAAAAATGTCTTTCTAAATCCAAGAAAATTAAAAAAATACCTTCCTAACAATGTCTTTCTAAATCCAAGAAAATTAAAAAAATACCTTCCTAACTACGACCTTGAAAACTTTTTATTAGAGTTACAAGCGCTGGCAAAAGACAAATCTCGAGGCGTTAAGATAAACACTTTTGTGAATAACTCTCTCTAGTTATCAAACGTAATTGTAGCGAGGGAGTAAACAAAACTCAGTTACGTTTTCAAGTTTTTTTTCTGCCTTTTTGTCGAACCGTGCAATAAAAAAAAAAAAAAAATAGGAGGGAATTAATTCGGTTCAGGTGAAAAAGTAATTCGGTGTGTAATGGAGAAAAGTTTGTGGGAAAAAGGAAAAATTAATTCACTGGTTTTATGGGTTTTGGAAGATTTAAAATATACAAACACTTGCAAATAACAGGAACGCAAACGTTTCAAAGAAAGTTATATCTTCCGCTAGAAAGCGCTGAGATCTTACGCTCGGCAGTTGTTTCTTATTTACTCCATTTCCTTCTTTGTTTACTTGAGGGCGTCCCTTGCAGCTTGAAGGCATTTCCAGATGGCATATCAAGGCTCGAGTACCGCAGTCAAGCTTGCCAACGGAATTAAAGGATTGGGATCACTGAGAGACTTCTCTAGCAATCGGCCTTCCATCTTAATCTGAGTGCCTACGTGCCGAAAAAGAAAATTAGTCTTTTCCAAAGAGAGAGAGAGAGAGAGAAAGCGGGGGGAAAAGTTTCCTTTCGAAATGATACCAAGTGTAGAACTTGGACCGAAAGTGGGGTTTAACTTTGTGCCCTCAACCCTCAAAAAAGAAATGGATGATAGAAATCCTGAGAGGACACTTTTGGAATACAAAATTCGAAATTCTTGATGAGTTTCACTTTTTTTTAAATTTTAAATTAAAAAAAACCTTTAAATAGAAGACGGAAATCGAAATATTTTTGATTGGAATCATAAACCTGAATAAAATTTCTGATTGATTTTGTACTAATAAGGAATTAGTCCGAAAGAGTCCGATTTAAGGTCAGGTTTTTGTCAAATTCGAGAAAAAAATTCAGAAAATCGAGAAAAAAATAATTCCATCAAATTCCAAACATTAAGTTTCTAAATCCAAAAATTATCTTTCTAAATCCAAAAAATTACTTTTCTTAATCCTAAGACTACATTTATAAATACAAATAAAAAGTAAATTACCTTTCTAAATTCAAATATTTTATATCTAAATCCAAAAAAACGAAAAAAATACCTTCCTTAATCCTAAAATACACTTTCTAAATTCAGAAAATACAAAAATTACATTAATACATAAATACATAAAAATAACATAGAATTAAAATTCTAAAATTACTTTTATAAATCTAGAAATACTTTTATGAATCTAGAAATACTTTTCTAAATCGAAAAAATACTAAAATAATTTTTAAAATCTAAATTTAGCTTTTCTAAATCTAAAAAATGTAAAATTAAACTTTTTAACTGCAAGAAATACTTTTCTAAATCCAAGAAAATTCATAAATTATCTTCCCTTATGCTAAAATTATCTTCCTGAATCCAAACATACCTTTCTAAATCCAAAAAATACATAAATTACCTTCAAAAATTCAAATATCATCTTTCTAAATCCAAAAAAATAAAATAAAATTACACTCTTTAATTCTAAAATTACCATTTCAACTCCATACATACCTTTCTGAATGTAAGAAATACAAAACTTATTTCTAAATCCAAAAATTATCTTTCTAAATCCAAAAAATTACTTTTCTTAATCCAAAGATTACATTTATAAATACGAACAATAAGTAAATTACCTTTCTAACTTCAAATATTTTCTATCTAAATCCAAAAAAATGAAAAAAATTACCTTCCTTAATCCTAAAATACACTTTCTAAATTCAAAAAATACAAAAATTACATTAATACATTAATACATTAATACATAAAAATTACATAGAATTAAAATTCTAAAATTACGTTTATAAATCCAGAAATACTTTTATGAATCTAGAAATACTTTTCTAAATCAAAAAAATACTAAAATAATTTTTAAAATCTAAATTTATCTTTTCTAAATCTAAAAAATGTAAAATTAAACTTTTTAACTACAAGAAATACTTTTCTAAATCCAAGAAAATTCATAAATTATCTTTCCTTATGCTAAAATTAGCTTCCTGAATCCAAACATACCTTTCTAAATCCAAAAAATACATAAATTACCTTCAAAAATTCAAATATCATCTTTCTAAATCCAAAAAAATAAAATAAAATTACACTCTTTAATCCTAAAATTACCTTTCTAACTCCAAACATACCTTTCCGAATGTAAGAAATACAAAACTTATTTGTAAATCCTAAAATTAACTTTCTAAATCAAAAAATAATCTTCCTAATTCCAAGAAAATCAATAATACTTTTCTTAAAACTAAAATTATCTTTCTAAAACCGAAAAATACATAAATTAGCTTTCTAAATTTAAATATTCCCTCAATGAATCCAAAAATTCAAAAATTACCATTAATTAGCTTTTTAAGTTCAATAATACCTTTTCAAAATTCAAAAATATATGAATTATGTTCCTAATTTCAAATATTATGTATCTTAATTCAAAAAATACAGAAATTACATTCCTCAGTCGTAAAATTACTTTTCCGAATGTAGAAATACTTCTTTAAATTTAAATATCTTAAAATTTATCTTGGGAAATCTCAAAATTACCTTTCTAAATCTAAAATTTTCGAAAATTTCCTTTCTAAATTCATAAAAATACTTTTTTAAATTCAAGATAATTCACAAATTATTATCCTTAATCCTAAAATTACCCTTCTAAATCCAAAATTACCTTTCTAAATCCTAAAGTTATCTTATTAATATAAGAAATACAAAAATTACCTTCTTAATTCAAAAAATACCTTCCTTAATCATAAAATTACCTTTCCAAATTCAAAATTACCTTTCTAAATGCCAGAGTTACTTTATTAATCTAAGAAATACAAAAAATAACTTTTTAAATCCAAGAAAATTTGAAAATTACATTCCTCAATCCTAAAATTACCTTTCTAAATCCAAAAAATAGAAAAATACTTCTTTAAGTTGAAGAAAATTCAAAAAAAATTTTTCATATTCCCAAAATTACGTTTTTAAATTCAAAAATACCTTTTTAAATTTCAAATTTACTCTTCTAACTCCAAAAAATACATAAATTACCATCCTAAATTCAAAGATTAGATTCTTGAATCTTAAGAAATAGATGAAGATGATCAAGCTACAAAGAAATATTAGTGTAAATTGTTTTCACTTTTTTCTTTGCTTAAAAGTCATCAAAGAAGCTTTGCCTAATTTAATAACCTGTAAATTTTAGGAAAATTTTTTGTCTATTATTAAAAAATATTTGAAGGCCAAAAAGTCTGTAACAAAACTAATTGGAATTTTGTTCGAAAAAAATAGCAAAACAACGGATTATAAAAATTCAAATTTTGCGAATTTCACTTAATTTTTGTCTCAATGGAAACATAAATTAATTATTGGGAAATATATAAGACGGTGTTTCTATAAATAACCTGTAAGTAGATCATAGTTTTCCTCTGGGTCTATCTGCTTTAGACTTGAAACTTTTCACACACAACACTCACGCCTAAGGATATGTCCTATTAACCTATTGGTCTGCTTTTTTAACCTGAAATAGAAGCTGCATTTGTTTTCCCATTTAACACTCTTTTACTCCAATATTCATCTCTTGATACCGATTTTTTAATTTCGAAATAATCATCCAAAAAAAGTTTACAATATTATGTTTTACTGTATTGGAGTTTAGAGTCTCATCCTTGAAATCAATCAGATTTGTTAAAAATTAACAATGTCGTATCCAATGTGGCCAGGAAATTTTCAATGATAGAATTTGATTCAATATTTTAGTTTAAGTAATTATATTTTCCCATAAATTAAAATTCAGAATACAATATCTTTTTCGCCTCTTGTTTAACTTGTGTCTATTTTATAACAACAATATTGTTACTTTATAAGACAAAATCCAAAAAATACCTTTTTAAATCAAGAAATACCATTTTAAAACTCAAGTCACCTTTCTAAACTCAAAAAAGAAAGTTACCTTTCTTAATCCTAAAATTACCTTTCTAAATCTAAAAATCCAAAAATTACTTTCTTAAATCTAAGAAAATTAAAAAATTACATTTCTTAATAATAAAATTACCTTTCTAAATTCAAAAATCCAAAAACTACCTTTCTAACTCCAGAAATACCATTCTAAAATTCAAGTTACCTTTCTAAATCCAAAAAATACCTTCTTAAATCCTAAAAATACTTTTCTAAATCAAAAAATTACTTTTTAAATTAAATAAAATTTACAAATTCACTTCCTTAATCGTAAAAATATCTTTCTAAATCCAAAAAATACCTTTTTAAATCAAGAAATACCTTTTTAAACCTAAAGTCACCTTTCTAAATTCAAAAAAGAAAGTTACCTTTCTAAATTCAAAAAAGAAAATTGCCTTTCTAAATTCAAGAAAATTAAAAAATTACCTTCCTTAATCCTAAAATTACCTTTCTAAATCCAAAAATCCAAAAAGTCAATCAGTTCAAAAAAGAAAATTGCCTTTCTAAATTCAAGAAAATTAAAAAATTACCTTCCTTAATCCTAAAATTACCTTTCTAAATCCAAAAATCCAAAAAGTCAATCAGTTTTGTTAAAAATTAAAAATGTCGTATCCAATGTGGCCAGGAAATTTTCAATGATAGAATTTGATTTAATATTTTAGTGTCAGTAATTATATTTTCCCGTAAATTAAAATTCAGAATACAATATCTTTTTCGCCTCTTGTTGAACTTGCGTCTATTTTATAACAACAATATTGTTACTTTATACGACAAAGTAGCAGAATTTGCGCTAATATCCATTATTTTTTCATTACCTTTTATAATGTCAAACGTTTCCGTAATACTTTTTTTACAAGCTATAACTTCATTTTAGACGTCACTTTACCGTTTGAAACTTGATATCTTTCCATGAAAAAATTTATTTATTTTTTGTATACAAAAATCTTAATTTTTGATGAAAAACGATATTTCAAGAAGCTTCTTAATTTTGCCTAAAAGAATTATAATTCAACTAATGTTAGTCAATCAGATTTTGATTATTTTAAACCTAATGGAAACATTATATTTAAAGATGATTTCTTAATTTCCTCAATGACCTCAGTCACCTGGAGATTCCATTAGATTTCTCATGATGATGAAATTTGCGGTACGGTTCCAATTCCAGTCTCTGAAATTTGAGGGAAATTATTGGAATTTTGATATGGAATCTCCCAAGGAACTTGAGGGGGAAATCTTACCTGAGGGGGGAATAATTCAAAGATGGACGGAAGTTTCGAGAAGGTGCTGCATTCGAAATTACGAACGAATGCAAATTACCTCCAAATTTTGTGGGAATTCTAAAACTTAAAAAAATTTTTTTAATTTTAAGCAAAGTCGAGCAAAGTCGAGCAAAGTCGAGCAAAAATTTTAATTACCTTTCTAAATTTGAGAAATTTTATAAATTACAATCCTCAATTATAAAATTAGCTTTCTAAATATAGAAATACTTTTCGAAATCTAAAAAATAGAAAAACTAGATTTCTAAATCGAAAAATTAATTTTCAAAATAAAAAAAATTGAAAAATTATCTTTCCTTATAGAATATTACTTTTCGAAATTCAAGATAATTTAAAAATTACCTTCCTTACTACTAAAATTACCTTTCTAAATCCAAAAATTAAATTTGTATGTCAAATAAATGGAAAAATTATCTTTTCTTATCTAAAATTACTTTTCCAAATCCAAGATAATTTAAAAATTACATTTCTTACTCTTGAAATTACTTTCCTAAATCCAGAAATACCTTTCTAAAATTAAAGTTACCTTCCTAATTCCAAAAAATACAAAAATAAACCTTTTTAAATCCAAGACAATTAAAACCTTACTTTCCTTGCTCTAAAAATTACCTTTCTAACTCCAGAAATATCATTATAAAATTCAAGTTACATTTCTAAATCCAAAAAATACCTTTTTAAATCCAAAAAAAAACGGAAAATTACCTTTCCAATATCAAAATAGTATTTTAAATACAAAATTACTTTTCTTAATTCTAAAATTGCCTTTTACAATCGTCAAATTACCTTTCTTAATACTGAAAATACCTTTCTAAGTCAAAAATTACTTTTTAATGTAAATACAATTTACAAATTCCCTTTCTTAATTCTAGAAAAACCTTTCTAAATCCAACAAATATCTTTTTAAATCCAAAATTACCATTTTAAAAATAAAGTCACCTTTCTAAATCCAAAAAATAAAGTTACCTTTCTAAATTAAAGAAAATTAGAAAATTACCTTTCTTACTCCTAAAATTATCTTTCTAAATCCAAAAATCTAAAAATTACCCAGAAATACCATTCTAAAATTCAAGTTACCTTTGTAAAACCAAAAAATACCTTTTTAAATCCAAGAAAATCAGAAAATTACCTTTCTAATGTCAAAAATTACTTTTTAATGTAAATAAAATTCAAATTCCCTTTCTTAATTCTAAAAATACCTTTCTAAATCTAAAAAATACCTTTTTAAATCCAAGAAAATCAGACAATTACCTTTCTAATATCAAAAATAGAAAGG
>JUFY01035181.1:4154-15060 GCA_001855655.1 Leptopilina clavipes
AATCAGTGAAATTTCACTGATGAAATAGCCAGAAGTCAGTTACTGATTGACATGCAGTGAAAATTTCACTGGTTCAAATTAAGAGAGTATATATATATGATTTAGAAAAATTTTTCAACAACTCTCCATAAAGTCGAGAGACCAGTTTTTGCATCAGAAAACAACTATTTTGCATCCTACACAAGAAACTAAAGATTAAGCTAGCTAAATTACGCAAAAAAAAAAAACAAAAAAAAACAATGGGTAACAAGATATAGAAAGAAGTGGTTCATTTGCTTCTGGTTGGTAGGATTTAATTGCCCCCAGGGACTAAAGTACCCACTGCTATGTAATCTACTTTTTTTTCCTGTTCATTATAGCAGTTGCATAGTTTCAAAATTTAGTTTTTCCAACCAAGTTTATAAATATAAAAGAGACGCGCGCGCGAGTTAGTAACTGGACCAAGACCGGTTTTTACATTTTAAAACCACTCGTTTTGTATTTTATAAAACATTAAAAATATCGCGACTGAGTTAAATTTTTGTCTCTTTCTCTCTCTCTCTCTCTCTCTCTATAATTCAATTCGTGTGAATCGTAAAATATTTACGCAACGTTTTTTTTTCTCTTCTTTCTTTTTCTTTATAAACCTACTCTTGAGAATTTAGAAACGCGAGAAATAGAATTGGAGAAAATTATATTCTTCAGTGGCCTGGAGATTGTTTAAAATAATTGCAAAAAATAAAGTGAGAATTTTAATTGTGACCCAATAGCAGAGAGGATTGTTTCAAAGTTAAGAAAACAGATCTTTTTATTCAATATAACGAGGCTGTAAAATTGAAGGAGTAAATTAATTTTTTCTTCATTTTAATTTTTCGGTCTCGTAAATCTAGGACATAAATAAAAATATTAAAATTGAATAAATAAATGAATGAATAGAAAGAGTAAAAACCGTAAGACTTAGGCCGTAAAACGTAAAACGTAAGACTTGAGACATAATACCTACGTTTACGCCTTAAATCTTACGTTTTAAGTTCGGATCCTATTTACGTTACATAAAGATTTAGGACTTAAGAGGTTAAACGTAAGACTTAAGACGTAATACTTAAGGCGTAAGACGTAAGATATAAGATATAAGACGTAAGACGTAAGACCTGAGAAGCAAGACGTGAGACTAACTTAAGACTAAGTACGTAAAACGTAAGACGTTAATATGATCCTAACTTAAAACGTTAGAATTAAGGCGTAAGACGTAAGACGTAAGACCTAAGGCGTAAGACGTGAGACTAACTTAAGACTAAGTACGTAAAACGTAAGACGTTAATATGATCCTAACTTAAAACGTTAGAATTAAGGCGTAAAACGTAAGTCTAAATACGTAAGACTAAGTACGTAAAGACATAAGACTTAAGACTTAAGATGTAAGACTTAAGACGTAAGACTTAAGCTAAGACTTAAGACGTAAGACTTAAGACGTAAGACTTAAGACGTAAGACTTAAGACGTAAGACTTAAGACGTAAGACTTAAAGCGTAAGACTTAAGACGTAAAGAGAATCCTAACCTAAAACAATTAATACAGAGAAAAATAGCTATAAAATATTTTTAAAAAATCCTTATTCAACAAAAAATGCAAATTGGCAAAAATCGAAAGAATCATTGAAAGAATGTTGAGGTGAGAAAAACGAAACTGACGCTGGCGTGCGTTACGTCATAAGCGTAAGGTGTATAAACGCGTAACGTAGGCGTCTATTGAAATTTTATCAAACCCAGCGGGAGATGTCAGAGGTGAAAAAAGACTCGATAAATCAATGTGACTCCAAGAGAGGTCCGTATAGAGTGGAACTTAATCCGCACTGTTTTCAAGCCCCTGTGTGTCTATAAAGAGAGAAATTATTTTCCCACGAACTGTTCAATGCGCTACCGTAGCCCTGTTTCCTTCCAAAGCCATCAATAATTATTTTTCCCGCCTCTTTTTATTCCTATTAAGAATAACACCCGAACCAAATAGTCTACAGCCACCTAATTGTAAAATCTAGAACTTTGTCTCGTATTTCTTTTGTTCAAATCGCGAATTATTTCTAAATACAACAGATTTATTCTTAAATATAAAAAAAAAAATCAATAAGGTATAAAATAATTTCCCATCAAATAGCGACCTTGGAAAAATGAAACGATTTGCAAATTGAGAGACCCCAATTAGTTTGATCAGCTCACTAATTGGCTTACGTTTGATTTTTTTTTTTCCGTAATTCTTCAGGTAAATAGATTTTTTTTTCTTTCTTCATCAAGGTTCTTAATAAGAGGAGCATTTACGATTTATGAGAACAACTCTCATTTTCTTTTCCGAGCTAAAAGGAGATAAGATATCCTCCCTCCTCGCGTTGGGCGCGGAAAATAATTTTTCGATCGTTCAGATAAGTAAAGAGTCGGCATTGATTGGTTCGTTGAGGGGAATATGTATTTCAACTCTCTCTCTCTGGTCCTCTTAGTAGAGTGTATAATTACAAAGATTATACATATCAACGTAACTAGAGCGAAAAGCGCTGACCTGGTTGTTAAAGAATTGCGCCTGGACTATCTTGGAAAAAGGTAAAGAAGTGCGTATAGTTAAACCTTCACTCTCGATGGCGCTATTTATAACAAGAGGGATCAAATTCCATTTCTTTCGTGTTTAAAAAAAAAAAAAAAAAAAAAAAAAAAAAAAAAAAAAAATTGAAGAGTAAAGTAAGAAGCAAATCGATCGACTCCCTGACTAGATCGACGACGACGACCAGTTAACGAATTATCGGTCGTAACTGATTTTTGCAAGTGCGAAATATCGAGATATAGTTGAGGAACGTTAAAAACTTGATACTGATTACTGGTTAAGCAAACCTAATCGTCTTCCACTACTCACTTCATCTTGTGTACCTTCTCTCGACATTTTATAAAGAGGAAAAAAAAAAAATTTTCAACCCTTTTTAATTTGACTAATAATTAAATTTATTTCGCTAATTTCCTGCCCTCATCTTTTCCTAACGATCGCAACATTCGCTTCCTTAATAGATCGATTTAACATCGCTTTAACTATATGACTAATTGTAGATTAATTTTTTTTCTTTCATCCATTTTAGAATCATTTATAATTTCAAGGAGAAGGTAAAAATATTGTTCAAATGTTAAAATACTTTACGCGATATTTAAATAATATTTTTGTAATAATTATTACAATATGTTTTTTTCAAAATATTCATTAATAATTGTATAATATTTGTTAACATTTTTTCACTATTTATTAATAATTAATTTTTTAATATTTATTAATAATTAATTTTTTAATATTTATTAATAATTAATTTTTTAATATTTATTAAAATATTTTAAATATTTATTTATATTTTTCCACTATTTATTAATAGTTTATTTATTTATTAATAGTTTATTTATTTATTAATAGTTGATTTATTTATTAATAGTTTATTTATTTATTAATAGTTTATCAACAATTTTTAAATATTTATTAATATCTTTCTAATTTTAATTTTTTTACAAAATAATATCAAAAACAGCAACAACAACAAAATCAAATCAATAACAGAAAATAGCAACAATAACAAAAACATCAACAACTATAAATAAAAAAACAACATCCATGGCAACGACAATAGCAAAAACCATAAAAACAGTAAAAGAAATAGCAACAATAAAAACGTCAATAATAAAAATAATGTTCAATAATAATAGGAAAAATAGCAGCAGCAATAACAAAAACAACAAAAAGAGCTGAAAAACTGCAACATAATGACAAAAACAGCAACAAAAACAATAGAAAAAGATCAATTATAACAAACTAAATAAACAAATAATTATAAATAAATATATATAAATAAATATAACTAAATAAACAAAAACATCAACAACAACTAAAATTACAAAAATAGTAACAAACAACAACAATATTTATTAATATCTTTTTAATTTAAATTTTTTCACAATTTATTAATGAATGTTAAATATTTATTTTTAATTTATTAATATCTTTATAATATTTATTTATACTTTCATTATTTATTAATAATTGTTAAATATTTATTAATATTTATTATTATTTTTTAAATGTTTATCTAATATTTTATTTAATATTTATTTAACATTTATTTAGCATTTCATTTAATGTTTGGTTAAAAATGTTGATAAACAGTTTAATAAACAAATGGCGTTACGAAATATATTAATGATTAAAAAACATTCCTACGTCTTTTTCTAAAATAGTTACAATTAATCTCTAAACAAAATTATCGTTATCAAATTATTTAATTATTTTGTAAACAATATTTATAAACAAATTAAAAACTTTAAAAAAATAGTTTTATTTATTCCATTCTCTTTTTCTAATAAAAAAATAGAAAATAATCTAATAGAAAAACGGATCTTTCATGATAAAAATTATCGAACAATATAATTTTACAACTTTACAAACAATTGTTATAAACAAATTACTAATTTGCAATAACTGGGTAAAAATATTGCTTTCTTATTCCAACTGCTTTGTTAAATTGAATCTTTAAATTTTTTTTTAAAAGTTAGTTATTGCATAAATATTGTTTAATAAAATTACAAACAATTGTTATAAACAAATTACTAATTAACAACGAATTTGGAAAAGAGATATTTTTTCTTCTTCTATTCTCTTTTTCTAATAGAAAAATAGAAAGAAATAATCTAATAGAAAAACTGCTCTTTCAAGATAAAAATTATCGTACAATATAAATTTACAATTTTACAAACAATTGTAAACAAATTACTAATTTGTAATAACTGGGTGAAAATATTGCTTTCTTATTCCAACTGCTTTATTCAATTGAATCATTAAATTTTTTTTAAAAGTAAGTTAGTGAACAAATATTGTTTAATAATGTTACAAACAATTGTTATAAACAAATTACTAATTAGCAACGAATTTGGAACAGAGATATTTTTTACTGCTTCTATTGGATTCTTCTTTCAATATTGACAATAAGTCTTTAGACTGAAAATAATCGAACAATGTTTTTAAACAAATGTTACAAACAGTTTTTGTAAACAAATTACGAATTTGAAAAATTGAATATGAAAAATATTGTTTTTTTTAAATTCAACCAGTAGAAGAAAATACTATTTTTCTTAATTAATTAATTAAGAAATTAATCAACTAATTATTGTTAATTAATTAGATAATTAGATAATTTATTCAATTAAAGTATAATTTCAATTGTAAAAGAAAGTTTATAATTTAAAAAGTTGTCCAGACACATTCAATAAAGAAAATTACGTTTAATTAGTTGCCTTTTGAATATTTTTTATCGTTGAATTTTTATTAAAGTTGCGTGTTGATATTTAGATCACTATAGCAAAGTAGTGACATAACCATAAGTTTCTCTCGACACTGAAAACTCGATACGGTTATTTAATCTGTAAATTTTTCTTTATTATTGTAAATTCGATCCTGTAAAATCCCTTGCATTAAAAATAGAAAACAAACTATTGCTTCAATGTTTGTAATAAAAATAAATAAAAAGTGTATATAATAATAATATTAATAATAGTAATAATAAAAATAATAATAATAATGATTATAATAATTATTTTAATAATAATTATAATAAAATTAATAACAATTATATTAAATAATAATAATAATAATAATAATAATAATTATTATTATTATTATTGTTGTAATTATTATTATGTATATTTAATTTTTTATACATTCCAATAAACAATTTTTTATAAATAAAAAAATATATACCAATAATTTAAAAATTTTGTAACCAAGTCAAAGTCTCAATCTATATAGTTTAATAAATGACAGAATTAATAAAAGTGTCGAGCGCATGACGCAGCATATAATTATTATTCCCGATAAGCGATAAATGACACCTTAAGAAAATTGCAGCTGCGTTTAAATCATATATATATTTATACATAGATATTGTGTTTTGAGAAGAAAAAAAAAATTGCAATTCCTCTGAAAATATTCGCATTTTCTTTTCCGATTGTTTAAATTCTTTTTTCTTGCAAAACAATACATTAAATAATGTTCGACAGCAAGTTGATTTATGTGTTTCGTGAAAGGACACAAAGAACCTGAGAAAAAGAGAAAAGACTATATATATATATTTATTTATGTGTGTGTGTTTGTGTGAGTACTAAAGGAGTCTGGCGAAGGATAATGTTCAATGTAACTGGGACAACTTCTGACCATATGCGGTGTGCTGGAGGACGTCCTCGAACAAACTCGACATGCATTCATAGGTCAAATAGTTGACCTTACCCTAATTTCATCGTTTTACTTCCCCATTTGGAGAATTCAATTATAAAAAAAAAAAATTTTTTTTTCCTTTTTCTTTTTATTTCATTCTACATGATTTCCTTAAATTCACTTTCATTTTATTTTTACATATATGGATTTATATTCCAATAATATATATGTAGGTATATATGTGGAAGCATCTGAGGATGTGAATGAGAAAAAGTCAAGGATATATTACTATATATTATAAAGTAGCAGAAGCAAATCTATTTATACGTGTCAAGAATGATTTATTGCTGCCGTATAGAAACATAATATTCTTTATTAATCGATATATGCTTAATGTTTTTCTTAATAGTCCGTGAAAATAAATAGAAAATTGATAAATTTTCTATCCGCTAACAAAATGCTTGTTGTTTACTTTTCTCGTTATTGCGCCATAATTGCTTGTTAAAATGTTATATCAACATTTCTATATCTGAGAACTAACTGGTAATTACAGACAACGAAAACAATAGCAACAATAAAAACAATGCTACATAATAGAAACAGCAGTAACAATGACAACAATCACAAAAAGAGCAACAACAGAAACAAAAACTACAAAAACATATAAAAAACAGCAACAACAACAATAGAAATAATAACAAAAACAGCATAATAGCAATAACAATAAGAAAAACGTCAAAAACGAAAATAGAAACAAAAACAAAAACAATAGCTGCAACAGCTGCAAAAACAATAAAAAAATGCAAAATAATTACAAAAATAGCAACAACAACAAAATCAAATCAATAACAAAAAATAGCAACAATAACAAAAACGTCAACAACAACGAAATCAAATCAATAGCAATAGCCAAATAGCAACAATAACAAAAACATCGACAACAACAACTATTAATAAAAAATTAAGAACAAAAGCAACAGCCATGGCAACGACAATAGCAAATACCATAAAAACAGTAAAAGAAATAGCAACAATAAAAGCGTCAACACTAAAAATAATAATAATAACAAAAATAGCAACAATAGCTACAAAAATAATTTTAAAAAAATTGGCTAAAAAAAACTGCAAAATAATAACAAAAATAGCGGCAAAATCATCAACAACCAGAACTGCAAAAACAAAAACAAAAGTAACACATTTTGCAACAATAACAAGAACTACAAGAACCGTAAAAAAAGAGTAACAACAATAACAAAAAAAAAGAAAAAACGTCAACAAGAAAAATAACGTTTAATAATAACGAAAATAGTACAATAGCTACAGCAATAACAGAAACAACAAAAACAGCTTAAAAAAACTGCAAAATAATAACAAAAACTGTTGCGAAAACAGAAACAAATCAATGACAACAAAATAGCAACAAAATCATCGATATGTTGAAATACAAAAAGAATAACAAAAACAACAACAACAACAACAACAATAGCAACAATAACAATAACTATAAGAACCGTAAAAGACAGAGTAACAACAATAACATAAATAAAAGACACATTTTGTAATAAAACAGAAAAATAATAACAAAGACAGCAATAAAAACGACATTATGAACAAATTAATAACAACATAATAGCAACAAAAACTAGAAATATAAAAATAATAATTAGAACAACAAATAAAACAACAACAATGGCAACAACAGTAACAAAAACAACAGTTACAGAAAAAACAACAAGAAAAATAGCAACAGAATCAAAATTAACAAAAACTACAAAATAATAACAAAAAAATGCAACAGAAACAAAAATAACAACAACAAAAATGGCAACAATAACAAAAACATCAAAAACAACGACTATAAATAAAAAAAATAATAAAAACTATAGCAATAGCAAGGACAATAACAAGAACCATAAAAACAGTAAAAGAAATAGCAATAACAAAAGTGTCAACAATAAACATCACGTTCAATAATAACAAAAATAGCAACAATAGCTGCAGCAATAAAAAAACAACAAAAAGAGCTAAAAAAAGACAAAATAATAACAAAAACAGCAATAGAAACAAATGAATAACAACCAAATAGCAACAAAAACATCAACAACAATTATAATTACAAAAATAATAACAAAGAAACCATATAAACACTCAAAGAAATAGCGCTCAACAACAACAATAACCAAAACGAAAAAGCGTCAACAAACAAAAAATAACAATAATAACAAAAATCCCAACAATAAACAGCAATAACAGCAATAAAAAAATGGCTAAAAAATCTGCAAAATAATCACAAAATCAGCAGCAAAATCATCAACAACGTCTAGAACTACAAATATACAATAACAAAAAAATAAATAAAAATCAGTTACACCAAAAACAACAAGAACTACAATAATAATTATTATTATAGAAACAGTTGTAGTTCTATTATTATAGAACTACAAATACAATAACAAAAAAAAAACGAAAACAACAACAATAGGAACAATAGCAAGAAATATATCAAAATCAATTACACCAAAAACAACAAGAATGACATTAATTATTATTATTATAGAAACAGTTGATTGATGGTTTTTGGATTTTTGAAATAATGGAGCATAAAGAGAAAGGTTCTGTCTTACAATCAGCATTGTATGTCAAAATCGCAAAATTGAAGTTACAACGGAGTCAAAATCAAAGTCACAATCGAATCTAAAATGTCAGAATAATAGTTAAAATGAAAGTTGAAATCGAAATCAAAATCAAAATGAAAGTCAAAATCGAACTTTTAGTTAAATGCAAATTTAAAATTAAAATCAAAGTTACATTCGTTGTTGAAGTAACAAAATCATAAAAACAAAGTAAAAATTGAATTTAATATAAAATTCAAAGTTAAAATTGTATTTAAGATTAAAATAAAATTTAATATTAAAGTTAAAATTAAGATAGAAGTCAAAATCATAATCAAAGTTAAATTCACAGTCAGAAACGAATTAAAAATCAAAATCAAAGTTAAATTTAAAGTCGAAATTAAAATCAAGGTCGAAATTGAAATAAAAAACAAATTAAAAAAATGCAACTCTGATTTTATTATCTCGAATTCTGATTCACGAGGATTGTCACAATGTTTTATTAATCGATTTTACACTCATTTATTTGTAGGCAAGAGGAAAGTGGAATTCTATTCAAGGAACAAGTGCGAAATGCAGTAAAGAAATTGAAATAGAAGAAAATTTTACAAATTTTACAATTTTGATTTTCACAATTAATAAAGATTCGCATGATGCGATTAAATAAATAAGCAATATTAATAAGCAAATACTAATAGAATAAAACACCTCATTAACGACTTTATCTTCACCTGTTTTGTTGGAAAAATATATTGAAATGCAATTCAGAAGGATTCAATATCTTAAATTTCGATTAAAATTATCTAATTGACAACAGGCGTTACATGGATATTTCTTATGATAAAACAAGCGGTTTTGTGCTTCCTAACAAACGTGACCTTTCCAATAATCGAAAATGTGTCGAAAAATGTTGATTTATCGCCATTTCATTCCGCTATCTAGTCATTATGTACGATAATTTACTGTCCAAACTATAATACACGTCGATAAAATATAAACGTCCAACTTTATATTCTGGTGAAAGTTCAGTGTCCTTATTTATGTTTATTCGGTGGAAAATAACAAACTATTAAAATAAAATAATCGTAATAAAAATATGCGCGCTTAATTGTCAATAAATTTGGACAGTTAATAATAAAATCAATGCAATGTAAAGAAAAAAGGAATGTGATATACAATACAAGGATTCGTTTTTTGTCGTAAAAAATTAATTACGAGACACTTCAGGGGAATTGAGTGTAGACAAACTTGATTATATGGTTTTTGCTTATAATTCTTTCCTTTTTTGTTCGTTTTTCCTTTAATTTTTTTTTTGTTTTGTTTTATTTTTAAGATTTGTGGATTCGTCCTTGGCATATAGTTGTGTATAAGTCGTTTTGTGTGGATGGTGTTGAGAGGAGCGACGGTATGAATATTCATAACTACGAGGAACATAGTGACACGTATAAGAGGTGCTTGGACAAACTCGAACCGGCAGGCGCATTAAGTTTCGCTGATAATCTCGACAGACGTGCTAAAATCGACTCGTCGATTTCAAAAAGATGTTCCTTTTTTCCATTTTACAAGGTGCTAAATTACCACAGTCGTCGATTGTTTGCTCTTTGTTATTTGAGATCCTGTTTTCTTTAGATTAACATATATATAATAAATGAAATCAGGTTCCTTTTTTTCTCACTATAAAGTAATAAATTTCACATGAATTTTGATTCTTCTCTCAAAAATAATTTACAAGTTCAACAACAGATGCTGTCAGATAATTTTTCATATTTTTGATATCATCTTCTTCGCTTTTTCCGTTTCTGAGCAACACTTTCATATTTTCTTTTCGACGACATAACCTAAATTCATTTTAAATGTACAATTAATTATATCAGTTAAATGTATAATTAACAGATTTGCTCATTAAATATCCTCTGCTTTCTTAAAAAAGTAATCAGTGCGAAATAAAATAAACATGAAAACAAAATATTCATGATCTATAATAAGAGTTTTTTAATTAGGTTTTTTTACTTTATTACTTACTGTCAGAGTTTGTCAAAGTTTGTAACTGATTAAAACTTACAATACTAAAGTGTACGCAAAATACAAATAGTAAAT
>JUFY01035204.1:4980-66509 GCA_001855655.1 Leptopilina clavipes
ATTTCTATTAAGCGGTTACATTGGTCAAAATAGCCAAAAAACGTATGTTTTTTTTATAATTTTTTTTTCCTATAATAAATAAATTTTTTTATTTAATCACTTTGATATCTTAAATTAAACTATCTAGTAAATAAGTTATAAAACTTTCGTTAAAAAATATTAAAAATCATAGCCGTAGAAACAGGTTGTTTGAGACCCTTGCCAAAAAAAGTACTTTTGCAGAGATCATGATATCTTTTGACTGCTTCATCGGAAATAAAAAAACGAAATATTTTCTATTAGTAGATGAGTACAGCTAGTAATTGAACGAAGGATTTTTTTCTGCTGATTAGAACCGATTTTACAAGATTTAAATATTCCCAAAAATTTAAAAACCCTTCGTTCAATCACTAGCTATACTCATCTACAAACAGAAAATATTTCGTTTTTTTATTTCCGATGAAGCAGTCAACAAATATCGTGACCACCGCAAAAGCACTTTTTTGGATGGGGTCTCAAAGAACCTGTTGCTGCGGCCCTGATTTTTAATATTTTTTAACGAAAGTTTTATAACTTACCTATTATATAGTGTAATTTAAGATACCAAAGTGATTAAATAAAAAAAATTATTTATTATAGGAAAAAAAATTATAAAAAAACATACGTTTTCTAGTTATTTTGACCCATGTTACCTTTTAAGCTTGTTTCTCATGTTTGTTTTAACTTGGTTACAGCCCCTAATCATCTGCCATTTTTTTTGTTGCTCTGCTGTCAGTCACTGTTTAAATTCCAGGGCCAAACTTTTGTTAGAAACACCAATTAAAGGCTTAGGCGCAATATATTGTTCCCGAAGCTCTTGTTTTAGATATTTCGACCGTTTTATCATTACCAGGGAGTCAAAGAAGAGTTACGCGATTACTTCCAACTAGTCTATTGAGTGCCTCGTGGCAATGTCCAGCCACCTGTGATGTCCATCCACATACCATTTCAAGACCAAAACCACTGCCTTGGTATCCAAAAAATTAAGATTTTTATATCCCGTCTCTATGGCTTCACCAGAACCATAATACGGTAACAGTGGATCCTAAACGATATGAGTGGCCCACTTGTGATGTTCCATGATAGACTCCTGCACCGTCTCCATTCTCCCTTTTTGATCCGTCTGTATACCAGACATTACTATGTACGAGGATGGACGCCAGTCCTCTGATAGGTATATTAATCTTATACTTTTTATCAAAGAGGTACAACGAGACAGTTTTATCCCTAATATATTGAGAAGAGGCTACTCAAATAAGTTCTTAGGGAAATGCCACCTGCACAATTCCCTACGGTCCCTAGAGCCGGCTTATCTACTGGTACGCAACTGCTTTAATTGTGAGGTGCAAGAGCTCCAGCCACATGAAGGCACCAACGGCAGCAGTGGGCGTTGTGTGCACCACTCTCATGATTACCCTCAGTATCATCCCCCTTATAGCCTCTAATCGAGCTTTCGATGATTTTAATTCGACACACGCATAGGTCAGCCTATGCAACAGAATTGCTTTATAGATCCACATCGGCAAATTGAACCACTCTACCAGTTAACTTAAGTGAGCCGTGGCTTTTCATTTATAACATTTGGTATAGACAACAGCTTCCGTTTTTCCTGGGTTAACCGATAGACACACTTTCTTACACCATCTATCCATCAGGTTCAGTGCTTGTTACGTCACCTTGAGTTAATACTGCAGATGGGGACCGTGAAAGATAAATAAAATATCCGGTTAAATATCACGGTTAAAAATTTTAGTAGTTCATTAATTACCAAGGACCAAAGGGGAGGTGAAATAACTTTTCATAAAATTAAACTTTTAAATTTGCAGCAAGTTTGCAATGCAAACTTGCCACAAGGCTGACCTTTTTCTATTTGTTACAAATTTGTTGCCAACTTGATGCAAAGTTTCTGCAAAATGTTGTGCTATCTGGGCTACTTCAAAACCCTGGTTTTGTAGTTATTCATTAACTTCAGGATCTCACTGCGGATAAATCTATCCACTAATCTTTCATCTAATTTTAGTTTTCGTAGTATTAAAGAAATCACTTCATTACCGTAAATGAAACATAATAATTAACTTTAAAAAAACCATCTTTAAGTTCCGAAATATAAATTTTAAATACAATATATGTGACCGCGTCTGAAAAAACGGACTTTACAACCAAAATAAAGTTTTAGAGTATAATGCGTTTAAAGTTTTTTATTCAAGTAAAATAGTAAAAAACTGTCAAAATCCAAAAATCGATTTTTTTGATCGTAAGGTCCCCTTTTCCAGACTCGGTCACGTATACTCCTTAAAAACTTTCTTTACTACTTTCTTATTGTATAATATGGTTATATAATTTAACTTTGAAAATTGTAGAAGTTCCAAACCCACCAAATCCTTCATTTCCTCCTCAATTGGTTGATGAAAATTCAAGAGCTGAAAGTTTAACCGGTACAGTATAAAAACAATTCATAAAATAATAATGTTTTAAACCTTCTTCTTCGACTCACGTAATACCATATAAACTAATTGTATGTATATTACAAACATTTTTGCTTCCTCATTAAGAAATATTTTAATATCATTTTAAAAGCTTTTATTTATTAACATTTAAGAAGGTAAATTAGAATTTATGTGAATTAAAAATTTATAATATTATAAAATCACTTTACCAAAATATAAAATTATTTCAAATAAAAAAATTTTAATGCAAATAAAAATTAATAAGTAAAACAATTGCTCCAAATGTTTAAAATATTAAAATAAACTTTATTCATACTAAATAAGCAAAAATCATATTCTAAACTTTTAAACATTCATTTAATATACTAATATACTAATTTATATTACTTTGATTTTAGTAGATTTGAACAATCTCGAGAACCTTCTGGAAGAGGCTTTTATTCGTAAATAACAGTTTAAATAAATATTAAACATTAAAATTAATAAAATCGCAAACATTTAATACATTTTCTTTATGATAACGTATGAAAATTTTTGTGTAAATTATTTTTAAAAACGTTAGCGTATTTTGCTCATTATACACAACCTTTTTTAGTTTATGGTAATAGAAATGCAATTACTATACGCAATGAAAATTATACCAATGACCATATTACAGTCGCTTATTTTTTAAGATATTATAAAAAATCCACTTTTAAAATTCCAGAAATTCCAAACGCAACCAACACATTCCAAGGGGATTTAGAAAATTTTGAATTGGACAATTTGAATGGTAACAGTATCCAATAATATCCATAAATTAACCCTTACAAACACATGTAGAGATCTTTTTCCTGTCTACGATGAGAGTATTCATCCATCTTATTATCTTGAGAGTATCTTAAATTGGCTTCATGTCATGTCTTTTTAACCCATATTTTTTACTTTTAATATTTCTATGTCTAAAAATTTTTAAATAACATTACTAAATTCACTTCCAAGACTCGGAACACGTGCAGAGATTGCCCCACTTTTCCCTATTTAAAATAGGGCTCTAACAAGGGCCTTGCAAGAAATTAGAAAAACTAGTTAGACCCTTGCTAAAGCCCTATTTCAAGTAGGGCCAAATGGGGCAATTTCTGCACAGGAATAGATGTGTTTTAGAAAAATATTAAATATTCAACAAAGTTATAATTGAAACAAGAAAAAGTACTTTGAATCAGGTATACATTTTGCATTATCTTTTCCAAAATGTAAATTTCGAAGAAATCTTTTCTTCAGTCTTGATTTAGGAAGCAGAATGGAAAAACTGGTTTGAGAGATGAACTTCCGCAGAAGTAGAACTTCCGGAACACCCACCTTCTTGCTCTAGGACCGGTTTTCTCCGGTTACTCTCGTTCTCTATCGTCTCTATATACCTCTCATGGAAGCTCGTGTTTCGAACACCTCTCTCGGCCGTGGTTCGAATGTCGCACGAGTTCGACCGTTATTCAGGAATTAATTCATAATTAGAGCGGCCCACCTATGGGGAGCCTAACCCACATTCCTGCCACCAGCTGTCCCCGACAGCTCGTTTCACATCTCTTTTTTTTACCCTCTTTTCGTACTATATTATATACACAAATACATTGAAACATTTGCAACGTTTACGTTACGTAGAAAATACCACCAATAAACCAAACTTATATGTGTAAAATTTTGCATACATACAGTTTCGACAACATATTTAGGCGACATATAATACCTAATCGGATTTCTAGATCCGTACAAGGCTCAACAATTTAGCTCTATTGTACCTCTGTAAACTTGATTTGGAAAAAAGCAAATAGTTCCATACGGATTGTGGAATTTGGCCTCGGGAATTTTTATATTGAAAGCTTTCAGTATGGAAAGTTGCATTGTCGATTAATCTATTATTGTAAAATCAGGTTATTGATTAAAATAAACACGCATTAAAAATATACTCCAATGTGGATCGCGGCGCTAAATACCGAATTGTCTTTTGAAAGAAATGACCTTCGCGATTGCCAAATAGATCAGCTATATAAAAAGTATACAAAATCTTTTCTTTTCTATATTATATTTTGCATATATATAAAAATCTGCTCAAATGACGGTTTTTTTTTTAAATTTGCCAATGAGCACCTGAGTGTGAAAATTGTCACGTATTGTCACGAAATTGCAGAATTTGCTCGAATTCACAATCGTGCAGGATCAAAGGTGCGAAAATGCTGACTACAATGGGTCATTGTCCTCGGGATTAAAAGTATTATAATAAGTGAATAAATAATAATAATAAGTGAAAAAAGGATCATATGACATAAAATCAAGTAATGAGGAATGGAAAATCTTTATTTTTGTCAAATAATCAAAATCAGGAGTGATGTACGTAACTTCCGATTTGACAGAGGGAGCGCAAGTTCATTATTACAAAACGAAGAGGAGAGGAGAGGAGAGGAAAAAAAACAATCGCAAGCAGTGAGCGCGTGCCACGGAAAAACAATTTGTGGCTCGCACGGTCGTTGGCCCCTTCTTTCCTGCCACCTCCTTCGCCACCTACTACTCCCTGCTTGACACCCTATATTCTCCCTCTCCCCTCGCGCCCACCTTTCGCCAACTTCTCTCTTTGCAATCTCTCGCAACCACCTTCTTCAATCGTGTCCCCGCGACCACGATATAATAAATTAACCGCATTGAAATTCTTCTTCTCCATCTTTTCCGAAAAACACCGAGGAAAAATTTTTCCCCTTGATAATTTTTTCTCATCTAATATCGCCAATTTCAATATATTTTGAAAACTTTATCCAAACTCACAATGGAAAGTTGACTTCCGCTTGGTGGGCGAGTTTCAATTGAACAATTAAACCCCTTGTATGAAAAGTATAATATACTTTTCATATTATGAAAACAAAAGCATTTTTATAAATTATAAACAAAATATTACGAAATTTTATGATCGATTAGCAAAATGGTTTCAATGTTTTTTTTAATCTCTTACAAAATATCTTAATATGTCTTCTCGTAAAAGTGTCTAGTTTGAGATTAATGATATATCTATTGTGTTGTGGAAATATTTTATTGCACTTACTTTGAAAAAGAAAAAAATATAAATATACCTTTATAGATATAGCACCAACCATATATCCTTTCATGCTCCAAAAAATTTGCGATTCACAATTTGATTAACAGTGGAAGTTGTTTCTTTAAGAGATAAAATTTTCTCTTATATTATACTTTAAGTCTTTAAATGATGTCTAATGTGATATATTTTAAGATTGGTTTTAGAGTTAAGGTTTCGAATTGAGAGTAGTCAGTCATATATGAATTCAAATAAAAAATAAACAAATAAATTAATAAATTAACTAATGTCTATGAATTAATAAATAAATCAAGAATTAAAAAATGAATATTAATTAATTAATAATTCGTAAATTAAGAAATTAATATTATTAATTAATTCATTTATTCATTTATACTTGTTTATGACGATATATTATGTTAATTATGAAATGAATAATAATTAATTAATATTAATTAATATTAATGAATATTAGTGAATATTAATTAATAATTGTTAAATTAACAAAATGAATATTAATTAATTAATAAATTAACAAATGAATATATTTAGACTTGTTTATGACCATATTATGTTAATTAAGAAATGAATAATAATTAATTAATATTAATGAATATTAATTAATAATTGTTAAATTAACAAAATGAATATTAATTAATTAATAAATGAACAAATGAATATATTTAGACTTGTTTATGACCATATTATGTTTATTAAGAAACGAATAATAATTGAGTAATATTAATGAATATTAATTAATAATTGTTAAATTAACAAATGAATATATTTAGACTTGTTTATGACCATATTATGTTAATTAAGAAATGAATAATAGTTAATTAATATTAATTAATATTATTAATATTAATAAATATTAATTAATAATTGTTAAATTAATATTATTAATATTAATAAATATTAATTAATAATTGTTAAATTAACAAAATGAATATTAATTAATTGATAAATTAACAAAAGAATATACAAATAAATGAATAAACAAACTGCTGCAAAGTTAAAATAGACATTTTTGTGATCATTTCATGAACACTTTGCTTCCTCATGGAAATTTTCTTTCGTAACGAATATATTATTTATTGCAATGCATTATTTCTGTAATGCTTTTACTAAACATTAACATTTTTATGTAATTCAGTAACGATTTATTAATATTTAAACATCAAAACTTAGATGACAATTTATTACAAAAATAAAAAAAACAAAAAGTACCTTTTTTTAAATTTTCAATAACTTCTGAAAATAAAGAAAATATAAAGTTCAAAAATGGGTCATTCGATTCGTTTTTTAAGCGTCCTAAATAGGAAATATTAAAACTTAAATGATTTAATATCTCTCTTTTTTAAAGTAATATTAGCAAAAACCAATTTTAAGAAAATTTTTAAATGCAGAAAAAAATTAGTTAATTCTGATTAATCGAAAATTTTCGGTAAAAGAATACTTCCATGAGGAAGCAATTAATTAAATTGAATATTAGTAAGAAATGAATTTAAGAAAAGTATTAAGTTTATAGAAAAACTATTTGCAAATACATATTCAGAATTAGACATATGAACATAATTAGCGTCGTGCAATACTCAGCAGTATTGAGAAAATTACACACTCGTCATTATCGTGCTAAGTAACATGAAATTATCATTAGACAACATATAATCGAGTAAAATGTTTAATAACCCAATATTACAAATTGTTAATTATCCATATTATTCCCTTAGTAAAATTTATTAAAAAAAAGAAAGAAAAAAATTTTTCTTTAAAAAAAGAAAGAAAAAAATTTTTTCTTTAAAAAAAGAAAGAAAAAAAATTGTTTTTCTTTATTTAGGAAATATTTCAAAGAAAGGGAAATTATTTTTTCAACTATATGTAATAAATTGCTCGAATTGAATCGTGGCGGGTCTGATTCGTCTCCTTATTGAGGAGTCCCGAAATGCTCCTGCTTATACTTTAAAGTCTCACGGGACTTGAAAATCGAGCAACTTTTTTTCTCTCTCTCTCTCTCTCTCCGTATATAATGTTAAAAAGAAACGCGCGCGCAACCACAATTTACGACAAAACCGAGAGAATCTTTGTGACATTTTTGAATTTAAAATAGGAGAAGCGCACGTCCGAAAGCCGCCAAAGTTTTTCGTGGCGCGCGAAGAGGCGTCTAAATTTAAATTTACGATTCCGAAAGCCCCCAGTCTCTTCTTCTCCGCTCTTCTTTGGACCCGGATCGCTTGTCTCTTCCAAGACAGAAGGACTGTCTTCATTTTCGTTTCGTGATTTCGCGTCATTTAGTCCCCAGTGCACGTCGTTTCCAGAAAGCTGCATTCGTTTTACGCCCCACGTGCGCGCGCGCGGGGGATTCGCGAAATTGCCAGAACAAAAGAACTTCCAAGTCTCCATATCATTGAGCGCCAACTGCGCAAAGCTTTGTCAGCGACACTTTTCTCAGTAGTTCTTCTATTTTTTATTTCATGGTAAAATTGAATATATGCAATTAGTCATTTCTTCACATATAGTGGTTTTTTTTCTCTTTTATTTAATTTTTCATCTGTTCTCTCTAAATTTGAATCAGTCAAAAGTTTGAGTAATGAAATCGTGAAAGACGTTTCAGTAAGATTTAGTTATACTTTTACTAGTAATTAGTGAAATTCTACTATTAGTAGATTTTTACTTACACTAATTTCACTAATTAGTAGAATTTCACTTACACTAATTTCACTAATTAGTAGAATTCCACTTACACTAATTTCACTAATTAGTAGAATGTCACTGACACTAATTTCACTAATTAGTAGAATGTCAAAGTCGTTCGGATTTTTCTATTGAGCTGCTTTGATTCCCTTTAGGTTTGTTGTGTTCCCCAATTTTCTTACGATTCGTTTTCATTTAGCTCAGACCAAATCCTCAATTTTCTTACGATTTGTTTTTGTTTAGCTCAGAGCATTGACAGAAAACCTGAAGCGATCAGAACGTTGCAAAATGGTACCGCTTTTTGGATCAATTTGTAAAAAGATCCAAGAAAGCAGTTCCATTTTGCAAGCTTTTGATGCCTTTAGGTTTCCTATGTTCCCCAATTTTCTTACAATTTGTTTTTATTTATCTCAGACCAAATTCCCCAATTTTCTCACGATTTGTTATTATTTAGCTCAGACCAATTCCCCAATTTTCTTACGATTTGTTTTTATTTATCTCAGACCAATATATTAGTCAACAAAACAGTTTCACTAATTCATTTAATGAATCAGATGACTAGCAATAAGTCAGAAAATCTCCAAAAAAATTAGTACTAAAAATTCACTAACAGTGAAATATGACTAATTTGTTAGTGAATTTTTACTAACTGAATTCCCAATTATAATCCAAAAAAGTCGATTATGAAAATGACTAATAATTAGTGAACATTCACAATTTGTTACAGTATTTGTCTAATTCAGATTCGTATACAGATTGCTATTCATTCGTATACAGATTGCTATAATTCTTATTAGTTTTTGGCAATTTGGGAATATTTAAATTTAAATTTGGGAAGTATTTAAATTCTTAAAAACTTTGGAATGAGATTGAGAAAACTAGAGTTGTATATATACTAAATGTGAAAGAGAATTGGAGAGCAAATAAGCAATGAGTGAATATAATATATACATGACCGGGTTGACGTTAACTCGCTAGTATGTATCTGGGTCGCGTGGTTCGGGTGTGGCTGCGCGCATTGTTTCTAAAATTACGATATTGTCATTATTAATATTTATATTGCACTGTGACTCGACTGAAAATTCACTGACTTTCTAAAAGGCAGACGTCGCGACCACAATTCTCCTGGAAACTCCCACCTCGGTGTCCTCTTACACCTCGGAAACTCTTTACCCTGTCATTCCTGCATTCAGCGAATCTGTAATCTGTTCCGCCGATCGAGAAAAAGTTCTCAAAAAAATCCTCCCCACAAATATGCGATATCTCCATTGCAAATGAGAAAATACTTCTCCATACTCTCTAAATTTGAAGTAAACAAAATTTTTCAGGACTTTTTGCTTCCAATTTACTTAAATTTTAGTAATCTTAGTTACTTTTTTCAGCAGAAATAGTAAAAAAATTTAACTAATTCTAGAAGCAAAAAGTCAATTTTTACTAATTAAAAATAGAAAGTCAGTAGTTAAAATGTTTCACTAATTCAAAAAGCAAAAAGCCAGTTAGAATTTTAAGTTTTTAACTAATTCAGATTTAAAGAGTAGGTTCGAATTTTATGAACATCTTTATAAATCGATAATTAGATATTCATTAGGAATAGAAATAAAAAACCGTTAAACAGTTTTTCTGTAGCACAAATAATACTCGTTTAAAGCAACTTAAGTGGCTCATTTAAGAAAACATTCATAGAGTTTAAAGAATATAACTGCAAATTAACTCTAGCCTGTAGCAATCTGACCGCAGATTGTTCCTATATAATCAAAACCATTGGCAATAGTTTTAAGACATAAAAATTTTAAATTAAGATACGTATTGTTCAATTATCATTGAGAACAATCAGTAAAAGTGAATTCATGGTCGATTTCTTCACTTACTTTTTAAATATATAGAGAGTTTCCTCATCTCTGAACCAATTCTTCAAAAATTCTATTAAGTAATATATAATAAGAAAGAGCGTTGCTCAATAAAAATTAATAGATGAAAAATAGTTATAAATTCTGATGAAGAAATTCCCCAAATGAAATATAATGAAACAGAACAAGTTATTTCAAATTTCTATGATGGTTGGATTTTTTGTTTTTGCCTTATTGAATGGTAATAAACCTTCAATATGGGGAAATTAGTTTTCGAAAACAGTTTTAAATCTATCGCGGCCACATTTTGATAATGTATTTTAACTATATTTTTTCCTGGTATATACGGATTGGTTGTCATAAATAGTTTGAAGCATGTGGAATGTTGTTTATACTCGCACGACTAGTTCCTTACCTGTTTGTAACGAGAACTGGACTTCACCCTTCAATCGACATTGATTATCGAAGGCCGACACATCAAGTTCCGCAAAGATTTTTTTCCCCTTTTTTGTACTTGAGAATCAAGTGACATTCGATTCATGAACTATCGCTGAAGTCTTAATTGTCTATTGGACCAATGCCAACTCCCGAATTTAATTATTTGACAATTAGTCACCATTTTCTTAAGTATTCTATTCACGGCTCTCGCATAGCGCCTAATTCGGGAGTTTTGAATTAGCGTCGATGCGAATCCATTCAAAGTAATGAAATAAAAAGAAAACAGTGGAAAAATGGATTGTTTGACTCACCGATCACTGGTCCCGTAACATCAGATCTGAAACAGAAAAAAAACAATACAATTAGTCCGATTAATTAGAATTTTACTAGAAAATATTAGATATTACTATTATATATTACAAGATTACAACATATTCAATTGTTCGGATCGAAAAATATGTTTCCATAATTAATAAAGCCTTTTTCTTGCTTGTACCTTAATTAGGACTAAAATAGCATCAAAAAACATTTTACTCTCTAAATCTGAATTAGTGAAAAATCTTCCACTAATTTAAATTGGTAGAAATTTCCACTAATTTTTAGTAATTTTCTACTAAAACTTTAGTAAAACAAATTAGGACTACTAAATGAAATAGTAAAATTCTACTAAAAATTAGTGGAAATTCCTACTAATTTGAATTAGTGGAAGACTTTTTACTAATTCAGATTTAGAGAGTAGGACATAGCTACATTGCCTAGTAGCTAGGCAAGTAGCAATAGTAGCCTAGTAGCCAGGCAATGTCCTAGTTAATAAAAAGCTAGGTTAAGCTGCCTAAATAGCTAGGTCCTATATTTAATAAAATAACAAAAGCTAGGACCCAGTTAGGGCCAATTTTCAATTTCCACACTGGATACTAGGTTCCATTTAGCCAATCATCAACAATTTTTCCACTCACTTCTCTTTTTCGATTTGTCATATATATATGTTAAACTATTTGTTCAGCATGCGTTATTCCACTTTCTTTATCTTCTTTCATCTGCATCGAAATGTCAGAACGCAGAAACTGAATATATTGACTAGTTATAAAATATGTTTGGAAAAAAAATAGACGATTGCTGATAACTGATGTTAATACTTCTATCGGAACAGATCCAACATTATCTTCCTCTTCTTTCTTTTTTTTTAAACACAAGGATTATCATATCCAGTTGTTGAATATACAGTAATGTAACTTGATAGAATAATTTTTCAGACATTAAATGATAGATTATGTTGTTCACATTTTGTAAATGACGAATGTTCTTGTAGTTTCTGATAATTATCGAATTACTGCTTGTACTGCTTTTTATATGCCTTTTATTAGTCATTACTTTTAGAAAAAGATACAGCAGAAAAGTAGGTTCAGGTTCCATGTCTGAGAATTTCTTATTCCTATCACAAGAAAACCTAAAAGGGATCAAAACGTTGCAAAATGATAGTGCTTTCTTGGATCATTCTATAAATTTCGATCCAAAAAGCAGAATCATTTTGCAACGTTTTGATCATTCTATAAATTTCGATCCAAAAAGCGGTATCATTTTGCAACGTTTTGATCCCTTTGGGTTTGTGATACTTTTGGAACAAGGAACATTATATCCGTGCAGAAATTGCCCCACTTTTCTCTATTTAAAATAGGGCTCTAACAAGGGCCTTGCAAGAAACTAGGAAAACTAGTTAGACCCTTGCTAAAGCCCTATTTCAAGTAGGGCCAAGTGGGACAATTTCTGCACGGGTATTTAAAATAGGGCTCTGACAAGGGCCTTGCAAGAAACTAGGAAAACTAGTTAGACCCTTGCTAAAGCCCTATTTCAAGTAGGGCCAAGTGGGGCAATTTCTGCACGGGTAGTTAAAAATTGGGAAAAAGTCTGAAAAATACTTGAAATTAAATACTTGAAACAATGATTCTGAAAGGCTGAAAATTATCAAAAATCTTTCACTATCGTTTAGTAGCAATACCAAGAAAAAAAGGAGAATACGAAATGATTTACGTGCGAGAATATATACACGTGAAATTTATATTCTTCTAGAGTCATCTATACTGTCACAGGACATGAACTCACGGCGTCATTCATTAAATTCTTCACGTCTCTTTTGGTTTCCCCTTCATTCTTAATTTTGGTACCAAGGACATTGTATAACAGTGCGCGCGGGTATTGTATGAATATAAAAAATATGTTTTAAGGGCCTGCTACCAGTAGTTGCAAAGCGAAGCTGCTACAGCTAACTATACACAAACGACCAAAGACCATGGCAATCGTGCAGGTTAACTCGCGTGTGCTCATGCATGTAAACTCTATATAATATATAAATGTATGCGTGCCAGTCTTAAGAGCACGAATATGGCACCCAATAAGTTTAAATCATGCCTGCTTTGAGGTATGCTCTCAACAGAAGAGTATATGCTCCGCAGACTTTATGTTTATACAAAACGCTAAATAATACAAGTATAATATAGCTAAAAATATAATCCATTACCGCACGCACTTGAAAATGCTCAAAAAAAGTCTCTCTCATCGATTTAGTTAAAAAAAAACAATCAGATGGGGAAAAATAATTGAAACAGTAAAATTTTCAGCGTGTGAAAGAAAAGCAGTAATGACGAAAAAGGTAATTTTCAACTTGTGAAATATAGATTAGAATATAGGAGCATCTGGGTTGATTTAAAAATCGTTAGGGAAGTCTTGACTTGGCGCAAATTGAGGACCCCTTTTTTTCCTTAATCCTAACAAATCGAATTCAACCGTCGTTGAATTTCCGACGACGCAAGATATTGAGAGAGAGGGGGAAGACAAGGAAGGTGCGAGGCAAAGTGGTGGAAAAGCGGAAGGGAATAATAAAGAGTGCCAGGTGCCCGTTTGGCATAAGAAGAAGGCGTCCAAAAAGCAGTGCGTGTCATTAGAAACCGTGAAAGACATGACAAATGATATTCTGTCTAATCTTGAATGCGCTATGGCGCCCCCTATCGCTACCACTCGTTTGTTTGCGGTCACACATTGTCATGCCAGGGCAACTTGCTGATCTTGAATTCTCTCTCTCTCTCTCTCTCTCTCTTTTTCTCTTTGGCGTCGTTGCCCTGGGAGAATTTGATTTGCCACGGATCCTTGGGGAATGTTTTGACGGACGGTTGACGAGCGATTGTCCTCTTGACGATCGAAAACCTACTCGAGTGCCTTTGACTTCATCCCTTCCAATTCCATTTTTTTTCCTTTTTTAACAGCGATTTTTTTATTATCTCCCTTAAGAGTCAGATCCAACACATCATTTGGGCGACTTTACAAATCACAACAGTGGAATTTTTTTCAATTGCAAGTTTTTTTTCCTTTTGGTCTTGTTAGGAACATTTTTCAATTATCCTGGAGTTTAAACTGGAGTTTACCAAAAAGTACAAATTTAAAAGTATAAAGTATAAATGTTTGGTATAAACTGGATATAAAAGAGTTCCTAAATAGATCAAAAGGAAAAAAGACTTACAATTTGCTTTTGGTGGAAATTTGTCAGTTTTGAAAAAATTGGGAAACTTTTTGCAATCATTGTCCCACTTTTCCCTATTTAAAATAAGGCTCTAACTAGGGCCTCGCGAGAAAATAGGAAAACTAGTTAGGCCCTGGCTAAAGCCCTGCTATTTCAAGTAGTGCCAAGTGGGACGATTTCTGCACGGGTAGGGAAAGATGTTCTTCTCGTTATACGAAAGGGGGCGGGGTTAATTACAGGTCAACTGAAATGGCCAATAAGGGAACAACAAGTGATGACTTCGTGTCTATTACGCACAGTAAAAAGAAAGTCTTATTTTAAGGCAGAAAAGATGTCTTATTTTAAGATGCAACATTTTTAAGACAGCCTTTGCTGAATTTACGCAATGATTTTACATACAATTTACATTATGGCTAGCAGTGCTGAATTTAAGACTCATCTTAAAATAAGATTTTATTTTTACTGTGCGAGTTTATTTTCCTCGTTTCCCTCAAGTTTGTAAATAAAAATTCCCCCCGCGACCACACACATGTACAATATCGGATTCATCAAGAACTGCGAACTCAATCGATTTTGTAATTAAAGGGGGATAAGAAAACGCTCGTTCTCTCTGCTTATATACCCTCGTTGAATGAACGTCCAACACATTGGCTCATCTCTTTAGTCTATTAAATAGTCCTGAAAGCATGTAAACAGAGATCAGCACTAATCGTTCACGTTTTCGCCATAAGACCTGATTCACAGCCAGCGGCGCTTCTTTATGGCATTGTTCGTTCATCTGGCGGATCACTATCTTAACTGGCCTCGTGCCTGGTAGCTGCGGCTCCCGGCTGTACTTCTACGCTCGTTCAAGACGTTGTTTAACTCGTGCTCCACACTATGACTATATACGTGACGGCAGTAAACCAAACGTTCACATAGGAGCAACTTGGAAAACGTTTAGATCCAGAGGGACGATTGCCTAGGCCCTAGGAGACTGGCTGAGGTGCGAACAGATCGGATTGGTGTATATATGCGCCCGCGAGCTTCAACTCTCCTCAGATCCGATTACCGCGCGCAATATTATACACGTTTCTAAAGATATTGATATGTGCTTGCACACATTTTCTATAAATGTTAACACTCTCATGACGTTTTCAATCATTTCAGCAAAAAAAACTTGCAAAAAATTTTTTGCCTAATTTTTCTAAATTGCTGGGCAATCAAAACTTTTGGTACTTCTATTAAAATAGAAGATATTACACAATATTAAAGTAATATCTTCTATTCAGAACGAATCGAAATAACTGTTTAGAGTATTTTTATCAGGCAGTAGCGAAACATGTACACAGATGTTCTAATAACAAATAAACAGTTTAATGTCGGATTAATCGAGCCTCGAAGGGATATAAGTTTTTATATGTGTAACTTTAATGTCCCTCTCGATCTTAATCGATCTTCGATCAGCCGCCATCCATCTTCAACTTTCATCCATACGCAAAAGAGTCAACACTCTAATAATGTAATTTGACTGTTGAAATTCCCTTCAGGCATTTGTTGTTTGTCTCTTTTATAATAAAGGTATTATATATTTTTATTTTTAACAATATGGAACATCTTAAATATGACACACAGTCTCCTTTCTTTGTGTATCAATAAATCTCCATTTCACAGTAATTTCACTATAAAATGTAACATTTGTGTCGACATTATTGATGGATTATTACTGGTGCGCTTAGGCGCATGAAACGTTTTTTTTATTCTGCTTCCTTCTTCCGTCTTCTCTTTCTTTTCTTCTTCTCTTTCTTCTCTTTCTTTCGAAAATTTCTCTTTCGAAGTTGATTATTCCTGTGATGAAACAAGTCTCTCCTTTTATCGCAGCTTTTCTCTCTAATTATAATTTATAACAAGAGACACCAAAGACATATTAAAAAATAATGAAAACATAGTTTGTAAAACCATCATTCATCTGGTGTATGTGGGACATTATGGAACAACATACAACCGACAATGAATTAGAGAATTAAAAACTAGCTCAAATCTACGAGTGAATGGTGTATATCAATAGCGCCGGTAGTATTCTATTCCCCCCCCCCTCGGAAAAGGGAAAACTTAATCCTCAATTTAGGGGGACATTTTAAAATCCGATTCTGAGAATATAATCCAATTTATGAGTTGGACTACTGATTGGTTACTCCATCAATTATTTACAATTTTACATAATCAAATTCGATTTTCCGAGATATTAAAATTACTGAAAATTAATTATTAAAGCAAGATGCAACGCAATTTTGACACCAAATTGGATTAAAATAAGATTATTTTAATACATCACAATTTTCCGTGGATAATTAATTTTAAAAAAAGGTAAATGGTTCCAAACTTGCTCTATATTATACACTAAAAGAAAATTTATTTGATTCAAATAATGAATTACTTGACTATTATCAAATAAATATTTATTTTATGAAATAAATTTTGAGTCAACTAAATTTGATTCAAATACAGAAATTATTATTTCACTCACAATTTATTTGATTCAAATAATATATTACTTGACTATTATCAAATAAATATTTATTTGTATCAAATAAATTTTAAGTCAACTAAATTTGATTCAAATACAGAAATTATTATTTCACTTACAATTTATTTGATTCAAATAATGAAAAATTATTTGTTTCAATCAAGAATTGATAAATTTTATATACATTGAAAAAAAAATTTATTTGATTCAAATAATGAATTACTTGACTATTTATCAAATAAATATTTATTTGTATCAAATAAATTTTAAGTCAACTAAATTTGATTCAAATACAAAAATTATTATTATTTAATACACTTCACTTACAATTTATTTGATTCAAATAATGAATTATTTGTCTATTATCAAATAAATATTTACTTGAACCAAATAATTTTTATTTAAATCAAATAAATAGTAAGTGAAATAATAATATCTGTATTTGAATTAAATTTAGTTGATTTAAAATTTATTTGATACAAATAAATATTTATTTGATAATAGTCAAGTAATTCATTATTTGAATCAAATAAATTTTTTTTTCAGTGTTCGTTTGTGATAAAAAATTTTGACATTTCTTTGGATCTCCCAACTTGAAAAATTATAATTCTGGTTCATAAAGTATTACTCGACTAAGTAGATTAGAGGCGATCATATATATAAAAAACCATTTCCAAATACATTATTAGCTTCCGTTTTAGATGAAGAGGAGGCGTGTAAGCTTAGAAAAAACGATTTCCATAGACATTCTGTTCCACGGATAATGAAACCTTTCACACCATAAGTTGTCCCTTTTTTCAATCAAATTATTTAATCATTTGAGTGAAATCTTCTATATGATGAAAGTTTCCGTCTTCTAATTCCTATATACTAATTGTCTAAATATGTTAAAAGGAAAGTGTGAAGTTATTGAATAAAGCAAAAAAAAATCAGTTCAATTACAAAAAATATTAAATATTTAATTCATTTCTTAAAAAACAGAAAATATCCATTTTTTCAAATTTTCGGGAATATAAATAATGGTCCTTTTTCCATTTTGTCAACTTAATTATTGACGTTCTCTTTATCTGATTTTTGTCAAGCCAAGTGCTAATCGTTGTGATTATTGACTATTAAAATTCGTTGATGTTATTTATGGCGACACTAAGAGGCTCGCAAATTATTATTGACCAAAGTATAAAGTATATACTGGGCGTAGTGAAAAAGGGCTTATTACAGTTTATGATTTTGTGGAAAGCTACACATTGAGAAAGCCAATCCGAGAGAATGAGAGGAAGAGAGAAGTTTGTGTAAGCTCTCTCTCTCGGTGGTTAAGATGTCGTAAATAAAATTGTGGCAGAGATTAGCGGGACCTAACCGCGAAAGTTATGGTCTCTTTCACCCCTTTCGTTTTCAGGTCCACTTCATAAAAGGGGCGCCCAGGCATGGAAGGGCGAGGCCCTAAATAAAAGTTGACCAGGCATGCGCCAATATAATGGCACAATGGCTCCTGCTTTCCCGTGTCTGTTTTTCAAAATTTACAAGTTTTTGTCCTCATTATTATCTACTAGTGCACAGAAGTGTATTCTCAGAGCTTTTGAACTGATATATACTGATGCATTCGGCATTCTAGAAAAATGTTTCTCATCTCCTCCAAAAATACGCTTAGGATCTCCTGTGGATGCTACAATGATGATGTCTGCTCGAACTGGTTATTATTCTTCTTGGAAAACTTCTTGGACAGGACAATTTTTCGGCATATTTGCCGGTATTAGAAAATATAATCCCATTTGGGGAAAAATGTGCATCCAAACTTATATTTTTTTTTTTTTGCGAGACACGCCCTTTTTGTCAAGAGAGTGAAAAACGAGTTCAGTGTAAACCCACCCCTCGGGGATGTACTTAGGGCGCGTTTACCGTGATGCATTGTTCGAACGACAGCACAAGCCAATCCGGCAACTCTTACCGTTGAAAGATCTGTGGCTCTTGGGAAGGGAGATGAACGATGAATAGACAGAGATTCGAAAGGTGATGAGAGAATGGGTCGCCTCCAGCATCATTTAAATTTATTATCGGTGCGAGCGCGCGGTTTTTTCATCGAGAACGTGTTTCAAATACAAGTGTTGTTTTAACAGAAATTACATCCTACAGTTGCAATTCATTTTCTTTTTGCAAAATTTCCTCTATTCTCCTTATTGAAAATATAGTTCAGACTCAAAAAAAAAACACTTTATTTACCTAATATTGAAAAAAACGTCTATTTCCTCTCTAGTGCCAAAAACACTTACTTTACACCCTAGAAATGAACAAGTCCCTAAGAAGAAAATTAATTTGAAATCAAAAATCAATTCTTTTTTGTCAATTTCCTCTCTAGTGTAAAAAGAGTTTACTTTACCTAGAACTGGTCCTAAGAGAAAATTGATTCGCTTGGAAAAGAATTTTTTTCGTACAGATGCATTTAACAGTTTCTTTTTTTCATGCTCATATAATAAAAATTTGTAGATCCCATAAAAAAATATAAATGTATACAAAGACAAACAACCATGAGAAATGCAGTAAAAGTTTTACAGTTTTATTTTTCATGTTGTGGTTTGACGCAAGAATGTTTCAACCCGAGTCCTAAAATTTTTCTTATGCTCATTGCACTTTTGAAGACATAAATACTACATGTTGATGAAATAATACGGCATAATATGCGAAATAATACATTAGATGGAAAAGAATTATTAATAGCCGCATTATTTCAATATTAAATTTTCATCAGGAATTTAAAATTAAAATTTGTCATATTCCATTTAAAAAATCTCAAAAATAAGCTTTTTAAACAAATTGCCGACAAATTATTCATGGTCTCGTTTCCATTAATCATATTTCGTTAATTTCCAGTTTAAGAAGTTGACATAACAAAAACGAATTTAGCTGTCAGTTTCGTGGGCGTGTTGTTCTCTCTTCTCAAAAGTTATTTCAGGTTGAATTGCTTTTTCATTCATATATAACAGAAGCGTTCAGGCAAGAAACGTCGAAAATCTCTGAAAAGTGTATGTATATATATATATTTTCACAAAGACAGTCGTAGACCATTTTTCTTCCTTTAGCGAGAGAGGGTGAAACATCTTATCTTTCGAACTTTGACCAGCAATCTGGTTAGCAGCGACGCTTTGCACGACGGGCGATCCTTGAATTGACGAATAGAAAACCAACTATAATCTTCTTCGATGGTCTCTAGAGGTTAAGACTTTTAAACCAGTATATCGGAAATTGGCAAACGAAAGAAACCTGCAAATACGATCCGTATCTATTGGTCCTAATCCGCAATGAAATAGATCTCACAAAAAGCAAACCTTACAGCAGTCATCTTCAAAAAAAATTTTTCCCCCGAGTTCACCAAAAGTTCTCTTATGGATTATCTCTAAATCTGTGAGTTAAAATCTTTTAAAATCCATAACCGTAAAATTGAGAAAATTGAGATGCGCATCTTTTGAACAGTTCTTCTTTACTTTTTTCCCCTTAATATTTCATTATAGCGAAACAATTAATTTCTTCATTATTTCCTTATTTTAATTTTTAATTCTTAAACTCATCAAATGGAATTTTTCCTTCCAATTTTAGATCTTGAGTTTTATTTCACCTTGTAAATTTTTATATCCCATTTTACTGACAACTAGATGCATTACGAGAATTATCAAGCAGATCATATCAGAACTTATTTGCATATTAAACATAAAAGTAAAATCGAAATGCATCTAAGACTCGGAAAAAGTCATCGTTTTTCATTAGATAAGATTCATCGATCTGTTTAAGGACAGGATTTTTTTCAAACCACATTTATAATTTTATACAAACACTTTTGTCCCCATATATTGTATGTGGGGACAAAAATAGTTTACGCTCGTCGGATACTTTCTCAGATGAGCTGATAAACTAATAGTGCATTTTCTTATATTTGGATTCAAGAAACAGTTCCATCCTTTTAGTGGCACAAAACTGTAAATTAGTTGCCACATTTTGTCGCAGAGACATATCATTTCGATAAAGTTATATCGTCCGCAATAAGAAGCTATGGGATAAAAATTTTTCCAGAACGGATGAGGAAAAAGAAACATTGTCGTCATTTAATCGTTATTCCCGCTTCCAGTGACAGCGAAACTCGACTATAATAATAATAAAGTAACTATAATAAAGTGGATCGTAATTGTCCTATCAGAAAAAATACAACTCAAATTCATTATTTCTTCATTTATCTTTCAGTTACCAAAAATAAAATAAAATAAGGTGAATTCTTTGCGAACAAAGTTGATAAAATAAATTATTTACCTCTATTACTGAAAAAATTATTAAAAATTTTAAACTCTGACTTTATAAAGAATTAAATCTGAATTCTCTCTAAATCTGAATTAGTAAAAATGTTAACTAACTTAAATTAGAGAATGACTTTTTGTTTATTTGAATTAAATTTTTACTAATATAAATAGTAAAAAAAATTTCTACTAATTTATTAGTAAATTTTAATTAATTCTAATACAATCAGTCACTAATTCAAATTAGTTAAAATTTTTAATAATTCAAATTTAGAGAATTCTTTTAGTAAAATAATTGTAAGTACACTGAAGAAATTAGAAACTAACTTTTACCATATTTACAAAGTAAAATCTAAAACTGTCTGGAATTTCTGCTCATTTCTGTCAATTTTTACTACTCTCTAAATCTGAATTAGTAAAAATTTTAACTAATTTGAATTAGTGACTCACTTTTTGCTTTCGAATTAGTTCAATTTTACTAATAAATAGTAAAAAAAATTTTCTACTAATTTATTAGTAAATTTTAACTAATTCGAAAGCAAAAAGTCAGTCAATAATTTAAATTAGTTAAAATTTTTACTACTTCAAATTTAGAGAGTACATTTCCGTTATAAATTTTACTATTTCCAAATTAAATTTTAGTAAAAGTAGTCAAATTCACTTTGGACGTATAGTAAAATTTACTCAGGAAATAGTAAATATTACCAGAAATGCGCATAATTTTAAGAAGGTTTAGGTTTTAGTTTGTAAATATAATTATAATAGTAAAAGTTACTTTATATATTTTTTTCGTGTACACTCTAAAACTGAATTAGTTAAAAATAACTAATTGTTAGTAAACTCTTGGCTGACTTTTTGTTTTAGCAATTAATAAACTAAAAAATAACTAATTGATAGTTAAAAAACTAATTTTAGTAGAAAACTAACGAAAAAATTCTTAAATTTGACTTATAGAAATAGTTACCATAAATTTTATAGTTATTTTAATTTTTAAGATCTTAGCAGAAACTAAAAGTGAGTTTAACAATAATAATTAGTTTTTTTTAACGAAACAAATACCAGAAATAGTGTTTAAATCAGTCAATGACTTTTCCCTATCAAATTAGTTATTTTTAAGTTTTGAACTAATTCAAATTTAGAGAGTAATAATTTTTCAACTGATTATTGTAAATAATGTAAATAAAAACGTTAATGTAAATAAAAACGTTAAATTTATCAAATATCAAGAAAGAAAAAGAGTAAATAATAGATAAATGAAAATAAAAAAAAGAATAAATGAATAAATGTTGAATACATCTGTAATAAGTAGTTTATGTTGCAAGTTTTGTTCGATGAAACGTTTGTTTATTTCAAAACAAATGCGTTTCTTATTGTTTAGTAAAAACCCAATGTTAATTATATGGTCGATAATTGCCAACGTTTATGAGCGTGACGTGCCTGATGAGGCGATTGCAAGTATTATATTTTGTCAAACGAGTTTCAATGTTTGAAAGATAAAGCCAAAACTTGAGCTGGAACATCGAAATTTTCTGAACGAATATAATTTTCCCTCAAAGAAATATACTTGTAAATGGTTAAAAGGCTCCTCCGAATGGATGTATATATGTATAGGAAATTCACTACTGCCGTGATTCAATTCTACGACTCAATGAAAAGAATGCAGTACCGCCTACTTTAGTTTTCCCCTTTCACAACATTTGCAACATAGGAAAATGCTCACAGTTTATTCGTTAAGCCTTTAACAATCGGTACGTGAGGGCAGTAGTCAGCCCTCCTATTGAGGCAGGTCATTTCACTAATTTACGGTTTACCATAATACAATTGAGTTTGTGGTTATAGCCGCACGCACAAGAACGATTTTCCCCAAATCTACTTAAAAATTACCCATAAATCTGTTTAAAAATGACACAAATCAATTTGCTTCTTCGCAAAAGTCAAAAAAAAAGTTGCAGTCTTTTTTTTCCATATTGGAAAATTATCTAATGATAAAATTGTCCATGATATGGAAAATTAATTTCCAGTTCAATAAATATTTGACTGAAGGAATTTAATCGTGAAAAATGATGATGATGATGGGAAGTCGCGAAAATTCAAAGATCGATTGTCGAACCTTTTTGGTTCACATATGTTTGTGTATGGGACGTCCCATTTGGTCTTTATGGAGTATGAACAAAAACTTCGAAAGCCACAAATCTAACCGCATGGATGCATGGCGTTGAACCGGCGACACGTCGTTCGATAAATCTGCGTGCCATTTACGTTGTAAGAAATGAATGGCGTTCCGGGCCGTAGAGCAACTTGAATGCGACGCAACATCGTTGACACGGTAGTCAAAATATTGGGGGAGTGTCATACCACAAAATGTTGCCTTTTTACAATCCACCATATATGACATGAAACCAGAATCAAAAAGTGTGTCCCTTTCAACTATATATAGTTGAAAAAAAAATTTATTCCCCCAAAAAAAGTCATGCCTCGAAAAAACATTTCCGACGTGAGAAAAGAATCTTCTTTTCAATTTCGAAAAAATATATTTATCCTTCAAAGTTAAATTAAAACAAATAAAAAAAATAATACCCGCTTTTCTAATTTAATCACATATATAATCCTCAATCATTCGAGAAAATTGTCCATAGCAATAAATGATTCCCTTTCAACTTTAATTATCGTTTTTCAAGTCAAGAAACGATCATCATTATAATTTAATAACGAGCATTAACTACCTTTTTCTTTTTTATAAATCACAACAACTTTCCATTCAAGCCGCGCACAAAATTGTTAAATCAATTATTGAAGAGATGAAAGTATATATACATAAAAATAATTTGTCTTCTGACACCTGTCAAAAAATGGTCCACTTGGTCGATTATTCTCGTCAAATTAACCTGCCACAGTTTGAGAATTTATTTTCTTGTCACCAATCGAAGATCGGGAGCTTCGGTATTTTTTGGGCCCTGACATTCTGCCATCACGAGGGGGGAGGGAGGCAGCATCCGTTACGGTATCGCGGCACAATTTCATCTCCTGTAAATTATTATTACCCTGCAACCGATCTGGTTTCTTTACGACCTACGGCGAAACTGCGCGCTCTCCGATATATATATATATAGCGTTTCTTTTTTAGGTACCAAATGATCGACACGAAGTGTGTTTATTGGTATGACTGGACGATAAAAAAATCACACGACAAGCTTAAAAGTCTTTTACGACTTTGCGATCAACAGTTAATAAAAAAGAATTCATTTTGAACCAAGTGGGAATTGCCTTTGAAATGTCGAGTGTTGGAATTTCATTGAAATTGCCGAATTGGAGCAAAAACAGAGAAAATGGGAACATTATATCTCCTTTATATGTATTTTTTTTTAAATACGAGATCTTGAAAATTAATTTTTCATTTCTTTGGGGTTTTTTACTATATCGAGTAAACTTTCGAAACAATTAAGATCGAAATACCTTTCGAAAATTGGTGAAGTAAAACATTTTCTATTCAAATCCGGGTAGAAATTGACAAATCTGGCTCAAGTCTGGTTTGAAACCACTCATCAGAGCCCAAAACTGGCTGAAAAATGGCTGTATCTTGAGGTCCCTATTAGGTCCCTACGGAAATTTCTACACGTATGAAGAAAAAAATCCAAACTAGACCTGGCCCTATTTTAGCCCGACCAGTGCCAGCTCAGACCATATATTTGGTGCCCAGGTAAAGAATTCTTACTTTCTTGATATTATTTACTCTAAAAAATATAGTATGATGCATTTAATGATTTAAGTTATATATTTAATAGACGACTTCAAGGGAGTGAAAGTTATTTTTTGGGAAAATTAGGGAAAAGTCTATAATATAATATATGAGAAAGTGATGTTAAAAATCAAGTGGGTCATCTTTTATTTTTTTGTGTGAGTATAAGGAACACGCACTTAAAAACAAAGATTACAGACATTATTCTAATCATCTCTTAAGAAACTTGTCTTTTAAAAACTTTTTAACGTGCTTCTTTTAGTGTTACAAATAAAACATTTAATGGGTCTACTTATATTTTAAAACAGTTTTTTTTTGGAATATCATTTTCTTTATATTTTTCGATTATAAATAGAAATCAACTCTCTTAGATTATATTTTTTCCTTACCTAAAAACAATTAATTGAATTTTTTCATGTATGTCACTTTCGTTTCTCCTGCGCGCATATAAATTCTTTTTATCTGTATACATTTTTCGAAACACGATAGAGAAATTAAATTGAAAGTAAAAGTTGGTGTTTTAGAAGTGAATTGAACAATTAAAGTAATGTAAATTATTTAACTATTAGGGAAATGAAAATAATGAAAATAAATGTTTAAGATGAGGTATTTCTTGATCAGTATTATTCGTATTTAGTATAAAGATGTCACGTTTCTTCAGTCTGATCCATTAAATAAAAATGTTTAATAATAATATTAAAAATAAAATATAAAATTAATAATAGAAAAATAAAATATAAAAATAATAATAGAAAAATATAAATTAATAACAATTAAAGAAAATCAAAAGATTCGATTTTTTTTCTAAAAGTAAATTTACATTAAAAACAAAATATTCCTACTCTCTAAATTTGAATTAGTAAAAATTTTAACTAATTTGAATTAGTGACTCACTTTTTGCTTTTGAATTAGTTAAATTTTACTAATAAATTAGTAGAAAAATTTTTTTTACTATTTATTAGTAAAATTTAACTAATTCGAAAGCAAAAAGTGATTATTAGTAAAATTTAACTAATTCGAAAGCAAAAAGTGAGTCACTAATTCAAATTAGTTAAAATTTTTACTAATACAGATTTAGAGAGTAAAATTTATATTTTAGTCAAAATAACTGTTATCAACAATTAGAATTTTTGTATTTAAAAAAATTTTTTTTTTATTAATTATAAATCTATTTAATACCTAATTAATTATTAGTAAATAGAAAAGAAATTTTAAATACTGAAATATTTTTTCTACATATTCTTGAAATGAATAGTACATTTATATTTATTTATAAAAATATAAAACAAAATAAACGAAAATATGTATGATTTGACAGGACATTGGATGAAAAATTAATCGTCCGAGACGAATTATTCTCTATATAACTATTCAAGTTCAACATATATCAATACCATTCAGTTTCAACAGAGATTTGCTTTGTCACTATTTTGAATATAAAAAATTGTCAGTAAAATCCAGTTTACTATAACAACATAAGACGTTAGAACTTTTTCATAAACTAATAAAAAATTATCCAATATTTTTTTTCCAATTGATTATAAAATTTGCAAAAGATATTATACATTTTGAAAATAAATGCTTTTGGATATGAATGTGAAATAAACGCATATATAGAAGGGAATAATATAAATTCGAAAAATTTTACACTCCAATGCCTATAGACTATTCATTTTCCGTTTGGTAATAATGTAGTATATAAAAATTTTACATTCTCGGAATTTTTATATCAATTGTACTGCGGATATAAGCGTGGAATCATTGCACTGATTAGAAATAAAGGGAATTAATTTATTGGAATTGAATGTATATATTCCTTCGTATCGTGAGTGGGTAGAAGTCGAAGGGCAAGATGCATCGTGAAAATAGCATCGCAGCGATATTAAATTGCAGATAAAGGCTGCTGTGGTAAGGTCGTATCGCGTTTCAGGTGTGCAAGGAACATTGATTTTCATGCGAATTCTCCTCTCTTGGCATCTCACATTATAAAATTTTTTACCATACGAATATATATGCTCTTGTGTATTAATTAAATATCGATTCTATTTTATTTTATTGTGGGAAAAGAGCATTTTTTTTTTTTTTGAACAATTGAAAATATTTTCCTCTTTTATTTTATATAAGAGCAGGTGAAATAAATATATGTACTTTTATCGATAAATCATAAGAGATTTTAACTGACATGATAGTCTTGATTTAACAATTTTTTTTTCCTGGTTCATTGAATGAATCGAGTGAGAGGAAAAAAAAGGAGATAAATCGATCCGCCACGCTGGAGAGTTCACTTTCGATGCTTGAATCTACACTATACTCTCATTAGTGTCATTCAACAATTATTCACAGGGTCTGAATTTGAAGCGGAGTCCCAAAATTGTATAACGAAAAACCAGCTCGTGACAAATCGAGCAGATGTCGTTGTCTCGTTAGGTTTTGCACTTCACTACCCCATTGAACTGATAATTTACCCGGACTGATGTTAATCAGTGAATCAAAATTGAGCAAAAGAGGCAATTTGGTCTCAAAGAACGAAATTTTGATTTTTGGTTTCTATTTATTTTCTATAGACCAAGAAGTTAAATATATTTCACCGATTGGTGTAGAAAAGAAACCGAAAAAGAAATTGAAATAACGTAATAGAAAAGTAAAATTTGGATCGTTTTAGATAAATTTTTTTCCGAGTGGATGAGGATTTGAGGGATCGGGAGGAATCGCGATCTGTCGGTGAGAATGATCGTAGATCATTGAAAACGTATCGTGTACCTGTACCTCTCGACCCTGGAAAGACATAAAGCAGATGCGAGATATCCGCTTCCAGTTCCCGTGGGGTCGTCTTCGGGGTGACTTCCAACTCGACTTGCAGATCGAAGATTCGCCCACGCCCTCCTTCGAAGGAGCTTTGCAATCGTTCCTCGTCGATGCGCATGTTCTCCAATTTCGTCATCAGTGGGGTGGAAAAAAGAATTACGCAATTTTCAATCCTACCCTCGTCAAAAATATACTTTCATCATCATCTTCTTTTCGAAATCATAAAAATTCCTGACACAAATGATAGAAAATTCCCCATCATCTATTATTTTAAGTTTTCTTTTTTTTTTAATGAAGAATTTCATCGCTTTCCAGGAAAAAAAATATTTCCTCACGTAGAGAAATAAATTTAAAAAGTAAGACACTGGTATTATATACTCGAAATGATATCTCGCTTAAGTGAGAATCTTTTCGAGATGGACTATAGAGCTATTAAAATACGGCCATTAAAAAAAAAGGTCTCTCGGCTTATATGAGATGAAAAAGAAAAAGTACATATACGCCATATAGGGGACAATAAAAGTCGATTAAATTTATATGTCTTTCGATGATTTAAGAGGCAGGCGATGTGCAAAGGGACCATCAAGATTTCAAATCGTTATACGACATATTTCTTGCACCCCTGTGACGATTTTGTGGGCAAACATCATTTGGATACGGTCACCCCGCTCGAGTGGCCATTCAGGATTCGTCGACCTGAAGTCCGATGTCTGACCAAAGGACTTTCCGACGGCATGCATTTTTATAATTTAGAAGACTACTCTCTCTCTCTCTCTGTTCAATTCCAGAACGTGGAGTCCCTTTTTGGGGAGGTAAAGAAAGCTAACAACGTTTTGACCGCGTTCCGATTGGTTCTTGAAAAGCCGAGGAAATCCTATTAAGACGGACTCGTTAAAGGCGTTCTTTTGCCCTAACTTTATGCTTTGCCGGTACCACGAGCTACTGAATCTCTTCAGATTTAAGGATCTTCTGAGTTTAGAGATGATCCTAAATCACAAACTTCCGTAAGGGATACTTTTGCTTTCTAATGCTCATGGAAAATGTCTTTTATATTGTATAAATATATACAATTCTTTTAGCTTCTCTCGCCCCCACGCAAAGTGTGTTATTCTTTTCATCATCGAATAGAGCGTCGCTCTTTTGGATCTTTCAAATGGAAAAAGTTGTTCTGGTTTGAAGTTAAAAGGATTGGGATTTTGCATTTGAGCTGGTTTATAAACATGTTTATTTGTCATAAACAGATTGTTGGGAAAAAAGGATTATCTTCCTCTACGAATATACTTAACTCTCATGGGACCAAAAACCTATTTCCAAATTTTCTTTATTATTATTCCCATTATAATACCATTTGTACGAATTTCGAATACAACTTTTTCAATTATTAACCGTAAACCTCTTAACTGCGTACAGGATTAGAAATTGTTCAGAAATCAAATAGAAATATGTTTACAAACACATTAAAAAAACACACACCAAAAGATATTTGACAAGATTGCTTTTAAGAAAGCAAAAAACCTTTTTGAAATTAAAAAAACCATACAACTTAAAAGCAAACTTTTGTGCATGTTAAACATTTTTTGATTCTATTAAATACGAAAAGCAAACAATTCAGATAATTCAAATAATTCAGATTACTTCTTGTACTTCAAGATATAACAAAGTACTTCAAATAATTCAAGATATTGTCGAATAATTCGAGATATTTTCGAATAATTCAACATAATTTAGACTATTTCAAAGTACTTCAGAATGATTAAAGATTTCACGACAACTTTAATTTCTTTTAACATGGAAAAACGATGTATTTTCATCATTGATTTTTGGGTCCTCTTGTTGAAAGTTATGCGCTCGATAAAAGATAAAAATCGCTATAAAAAAATTTATTTATCAACTGAAGGAATTTGTTGTACTTCCATTTAGTCGAAGTTATAAATTCTATTGACATATCAGGGCCATTTAAATTTATTTTAATATCTTTTAATTTAAACCAACACTATAATATATATATACATGTTTGAAAAATCTTTTAGGAAATGAAATTTGTAAAATGCAAAGATTTATTTGAAATTTAATCGATGAAGTAATAAACCGTATAATTTTAAAATTATATATTTTTTTCATTTTAAAACATAAAACACGTATTATCTTGCTTTACTTAAACATTTTTTTTTTTTTTTATGGGAAGAAATATGCGATCATCTGAAATAAAAATAAACTTAGGAGTGGAACAACTGGACCGGAGGATTTAAGAGTAATAAAATCCAAAATCGGACCTTAAAGTTGTGCAACCTGCATTCCTTTCTTTTGATGATGCTCCCATTGAGAGCATCTTCTGCTTGTATCCCTTTTTTTCTTTACCACCTTTTAAGACAGGTCTCTTTCTTCGAAGAAAAGATGAACGTGATCTTAACACGTTTGTAAAAAAAACTTTTGTTGTTTTCACATTTATATATTAATCGTAAGTCACTGGGTTAAATTAACAATAATTGATTATTACCTGACACTATTCTGAGGTTTTTTTTTCCAGAAAGGAATAAATTTGACGATGAATTTAGTAAATTGAATCGTATATGATTCAATTTATTTTTATTAATGATTCACTGAAGGTTTATTTCTGTTTTTATAAAAATCATTCAAATTTTGAAAATCAAATATTTCTAAAAAAAAATTCATATAAGTTATAATATTCTTTTAAATAATCGATTCTCTTTCATGTTTGAAGAAATACGTCGCGTACTATTTCAATATTTATTAGAATAAATCATGAATTTTCGTAATTTTTCTCTTATAATGTAAATATCAAGTAAGCTTTGAAAGATTATATTACAAGATTTGTAGAAAAATTATTATTTTCATTAGTTATGTATACACAAATATTCGAAAATAAATTATATTAATAGAGAAAAAATAAAAATCCTCTTAATCTAAATCAAAAATATTGGAAAAGTTGGATCGGAAAATAATTCACTTATTTATTATTTTTCGAAATCACATAATATAAAAACTCAATTTGTCTGATTTATGAATTCTGAATTAATTTACCGATTTCTTGAAGATTATTTCGAATAAAGAAAAAAATTTCTTCGTGATATTCCATTGAAATTTCGTATAGAGGAATGAGGCTAATTAACCGAATGCATTTACAGGTATATACTTGATAGTCCAAATAGAAAATGAGCAACAGGAAAAGGAAGTGACTGCGTAAAGAAAGAACACAAAATGTATAAAGAAATTCATTTCCGTTTGTATTTGTTTAAGAAAGGTGGAAAATAATTGTTCGTTACTAAGCCACTTTTCTACTATATACAAATCGTGTTTGCTTGTTGACACATTTCACCACCGGTTTTTAGGTATATGCGCGTATGTATACATATCGTCTTTCTCTATATACACATTGCATTTTAGCGACAAGGGATATATACCGCTACATGAGTAAAACGATAAATCTCGTTTCTTTCCGTGTCGATGAGCACATGCCACGCCACGTACTCGTACATAATGCTGTGTACAGAGCAAGGCAAAAGAATGAGTTCATCTTCGGGAATCGAGTTCATATTAGACCCATCTGCCTTCTCGAAAGCACTTCTGCATGAGCGATCCAACATACAGAAAGTCGCACATAAACCATAGAGAACACCAGACAAGACAGACAACAACCGCCAGACAAACGGACGTACAAGAGACAAACACCTCGCTACATCCGTATTACATACGGCCAATTGACCACGAATCCCAGAAGCCCTGGGCGCGCCTCTTATGTTGCCATACATGCATCGGATTTTCTCTTTTTACTCATCTTCCCCCTCCCTCTCTCTCATATTTCTTTCATAAACTATAACCCTCGATAAATAACGGCCACATGTTTAGTTTGAATTTCAGGTAAATCGGATCACGACCTTTCTGTCATAAATGAAGATGAAGGAGTTTCTCACTTATATGATTTAGCGCCTTAGAAGAATAGAATAATTCCTACCTATATGTTCAAAAAAAGAGGAAATTCACCGAAACAGGAGAGTAGTTGGTAAATTCTTGAAATATAGTTCAGGAAGATCTAGTATTTTTTTTCTAATTCAGAAATATTTCATCCTGCATTATATTTGGATTAGGCCAAAATTTTGCAGGAATATTCCAATCATTAGGAAGAAAATCCAATTACCCTAAAGAATATAATACAACTTGAATGTTTCAATATTTTAAATGTTTCATATTTTCAAATAGTTAAAATTGACAATTTCGATAAAATAATCAGTAAATTTAGATAAATGATAATAATTCACCATTTTATTATTTAGGTTACTATAGAGATAAATAATAGCTTCATAGACAATGTGAGACAGAGTAAAAAAATTCTCGAGCTCACAAAAAACCAGGAAGAAACGTTACCTCATTCCTTGCAGCCTTATATATATACATATATATATTTGTCAAAATGAAATTGATCACCAGATGCGAGGGTGGAGAAGAAAAAGGAGCAAAAGTGAACGAAACTTGGAGCAAGTGTGTGAGAAACGGACCTGAGAGGAAGATGAGAGGAAGGAGGAGAATGATGAGTGTACCAGAGCAGATTCGTTTTAAGTCCGAAACCTGTTTCTATCGTTTAATTTCTACGGGTGAACATCTTCCTTTATTTATGATGACCACAGCCTAAGGACGTTTCAACATTTTATTAGATCCAGTGGTTTCTAGAACGCGTTCTTGTTCCATGAGCTGAGCATATACCGAAAATCGACATTCCTAAAATAAGAAACCACGACAGTATTTCACCAATGTTTATTGTGTTTGCAGTTATTAAAAATTTCAAACAAAGATTTTCCTTTCTTTATTATTTATCTTTGTACTATCTTTCATCCTTTCAAAATGAGAACAAACAATTTTCGTTGTTTTATAAGCAAAATATGAAGTCACTAATTTGCAATATTGCCGGGAGTGTTTATTCTCAATTTCAGATTTCATCAGCCACTAATGATTATTTTCTATATTAAATATAGAAATGCAAAAAGGAAGAGAAAAAAAGACAAATCTACGTTTCTGGATGAGAAATGTAGAAAAAATATCCAGAAACGTAGATTTGTTTTTTTTCTCTTCGTTTTTTATCGCGCGGCAATTTGCCCTAAGGCGATTATTGTGGAGCATCTATATTTCTCACATTATCAATTAATTACACCATTCGAAAGATGTACCATACCTATCATTACTATCATCTCAATATTACGTTGGATCACATTTGTCCCAAATTATATACATGATTGATGTTTGGCATTAGATATTCTAAGTGCTTCCTACTGTGATCTTATTCGTTCTACTTTTTTTTTTCTTCATGGTATCAATGAACCGATTGCTTCATCTAGAACAGTCATTCATAATTTACATTTAAAATGGAGCTTAGAATTTTGTTTTGATTACATGTTGCTATATAGAAGATTGATCTCGCATGAATAAATTATCATCTAACGCAACACAGGATGAATGCTTTAATCTCTTAATTGATGAAAGCATCCACAATTACGCAAAATATTTGTTTGCATTATTATTTGGTAACATATATGCAAATCGGTATTATTTCATTTAGGTCAAAGTTAAGATTTTGATAATGCTATGATACAATTTGTCCTCAACATAATACTAATAAACAACGAAATATTGAAATTTTTACAAATTCGAAAGGATAGAGAAATATTAAATGTGTATTAAATTAAATAAATCAATTTCAAATTATTAAATTCAAAATCCACTGAATATTGGTTTGAGTTTACAATAAACTTTCAAATCTGAAGGTGTGTAATGAGTCTTAACTACTATCCAAACATACTTTAAGACGAAATAATCCTTGGGAAAAGTATGTGTATTGTTGGAAGATAATTTATATGATCGGATCATTATAACTCTTCTGTTTATTCTAAACTATATCATTTGGTGAAGGGTTGACAAATGTAAACTAGGAATATGCCATTCAAACTGCAACTTAGTGGTACATTGGATTATTTCTTTATTACACTGGAAGACCAAATTTTGTGACATCTTGTGTACCTGAAATAATAAAGCAATTATCGGCAAGGTGGGCGGATTGTAAAAACAAACCACAGGATAATGGCCATTGTCGAGAAAAACTATAATCGGCTTTGAACCCCTTCTATTTTATTGAAATAATATTTGAAAATATCTTTGAGGTCAAGTGTCATAAATATTGGGATCAGATCAGACGAGAAACTATGCGGTCGCGGTTTGTAAATTTCAAATGGGAAAAGCCACTGTTTTCAGATGGCCTGGAAAATTTTCAGTCGTGCGTACATAAATGCGCGCTCATCTATTGCCTGCAGAGAGGGTGCGCATAATTTTCTCAAAAATTTTCTCTTGTATTACAATGACATGTTCGTACACGTCTTGAATTGCAAATATTGACAATTTTATTTCTATTTTAATAATAGTAAAAAATAAAAAATATTTTTTATTTCTTTTATTATAATAATTAATAATAGAAATAAAAATTTAATTGTTATTCTTTAATTAATTGTATAAAGTTGAATGAGCTTTCAGATCTAAATTCCGCTTGTCAGAAAAAAATTTATTTAAAACAAACAGATTTTTTTTTAATCAATCAAATAAATGCTAGTTAATGAAATATTTGTTTGATTCCATCAAAAATTGCTTAACGACCAAATACTTCTTTCGATCGAAAAAATTATTAACCTGAACCAAACATGTCTTTGGATCAAATAAATTTTATTGATGTTAAACAAACTATTTAAAATAAACTAAAACTTGGCTCTATATAACAAAAAAAGATGAGAATTTGGTTCACATCTGTCAATTTTTACTATTTCCGAAGTAAATTTTACTATACGTCTAAAGTGAATTTTACTAACTTGACAAAAAATTTACTCTGGAAATAAATAAAAATGCGCATAAATTACAGACAATTTGGGTTTTACTTTGTAAATAGTAAAAGTTACTTTATAATTTTTTCAGTGTGGAAAACAAACGAATAATAATTTTTTATCGAAATATACAATAATGGAAAATAAAAAAAAATATTGAGAATAGATGAAACAAGCGAAGAAAATATTTACCAAAGTTTTTGCCCCATTTTGCCCTATATTTGAAATAGGGCTTTAGTAAGGACCTGGCTAGTTTTCCTAGTTTCTTGCCACGTTCTTTTTAGAGCCCTATTTTAAATAGGACAAAATAGGGCAATTTCTACGCACGTAAAAGAATTGAAGCGAGGACAGAAATACTTTTAACCTTTTTCAACTTTGCACAAACTTCTTATTTTTTCGAAATAAATTTTCCGAGTTTACAAATCGACTTCTCAGGGGAGTAAATTAATCACTTGCGGTACATTATTTCACAGTGGTGATAAAAACGATTCCTTTTGGACAAAATCACATTAGTTAGTGGCTCTCGTTTGCGGAAAATATTTATGACAGGCACACGGTCTGTCTAGGGCCAAACGTGGCTGAAATAGGGCACCGGTCAAAATAGGTCAAGGAGTCAAAACATTTCGGAGTAGATTTGTATTCCTCGCAGATCTTTATGAAAAAAAAAATCTTTATGCAAAAAAGATTTTGCATTTGGCAAAATTTTGAATATAATTCAAAATATTGAATATAGTTCAAAATATTGAATATAATTTTTTATTAAATTAAATTTTATTTTATTCAAAGAAGACATTATTTTTATTAAATAAAAAGTTCATTCTGTGCAAAATTGCAAGTATAAATCGCCAATCAGGTAAAATATGGATTAAGAGCAAATTGTAAGACGATGAATAGTTGAATTATTCACCTGGTCAGGGGAATCTCTCGAGACAAGCAGGAGAGACTTTATGCATTTTACATGTAAGCAATACACGAGTTAAAAGTTGTAGGGGAAAATGGGTGTGTTCAGGGGTACTTGTCTTACATAACCGAGTGAAACGATTGGTTGGGACCTAGGTCCCCTTTTAATCCGATTGGTTGTCGTTGAAGCAGGCGTTAACAGGTGGGCCGATTGTACTCCTGCCAGGAGAAAATCGGCTCAGGCAAGAGAGCTGAGGCACCTTCCTCAGTCGCACAGGTCGCAGATCTCTAAGCGGCAGTCTTCTCCTGTCCCTCGACGCGGCTGTATTATATATATATTTGTGATCGTGGTTTCTTATTTGCCACCTGTGTATTTAAAAGCCCGTCGGCACTTGGACACAACTCAAAATCAACTCATCTTTTTGGATACGCGGATACAAAAATCAAATTGCATTTTCTCAACTGTAGAATATTTCGTCATTTGGTTTCGATTTTATTTTTTTGGGAAAAGCAAAATTTTCACGTGTCAAGATCGGCAAAAGATCGTTAATATAAGTGTCGAACCGGAAGTTGACTCCACGTGACTAGTTATTTTTTGAAAGAAAGAGAGAGAGAGAAAAAGAAAACAACCAACCGATTTGTGATTTTTAAAATAGTGCTGGATCGTTATCATGTGGTAAAGGACTTAGTTTCAAACGATCTCATTGACTGTCCCCATATCGTGGAGATCGTTTGAGTGCATCGTATATATCGTTATTGAGTTATTCATCAATAAAAGGTGAGTGCAGTAAATTTGTGATATATATTTAACACTTGTGCGGGCGTTAAAATCTCCAAAAGTGTCATCATTTTGCCGCTTTGTTCATTCAATATTTAGTGTTTTAGTATTTTTTTAGTATTTCTTTTCTTCTATTTTCTTTGTCATTTCTTTTGATTAATAGAGACAGTATTTTTTGCAGAATTTTTTTTTAAATTAACAATTGTAATCAATTCTAAAAAATTTGTTCAAGAGAATTTTATCGAAATTTCGACTTTTTTAAAGTTCAATAATTTTTTCACTGCTGATTTCTTATTTTTAAACGTTAGATCTTTCTTTGGGTGTAAATTAAATAATTACATGTCAATTAAAAAATATTGTTTAACAATATAGACACACGTGTATTTGCAAATAGAAAATAATGTACTTGGGAATCTCTTACATTTAGTAAAAATAAAAATTAATGTAGAGTTAATTTATAAAATTATAAATAAATTATTCAATAATTTGTAAAATAAAGTAATTAAATTTTTTTAAATTTATTATAAAATAAGATATTCAATTGTTCAAACTAAAATAGCGAGAGCAATGGATGCTTCATTTTTTTATTTCAATTTTTTAGTCATCGAGAATTTTAATTATTCTTGATTCATTATAATTGTTATTTACTATTGCAATTATTGTATTATTCAATTATTACTATTTTCACTTACTACAAAATGTAATTAAATACTATTAATTAAATTTTTTTTAAATTGAAAATAAAAAACATATCAATTCAATTACTAATATTACTATTAATTGAAACTAAATACTATTAATTCAATAACAATAAACAATTCTAAAAAAACAAAAATGTCAATTATTTTAATATAATCAATTCAAAAAATTTTTTGAAGGAAAAAATTGAATTAAATAGTAGAAATTGAATAATAATAATAATAATAATAATAATAATAATAATAATATTAATAATAATAGTAACGATAATGATTTATTTAATTTTACACCTATAGTTAATAATTATAGTAATAATAATACTAATAATTGAATCAATATTTTTATGCAAACATTTGTTATCATCAACTTTTTTAAAATATAAACAATTGAAACTATTAATTGTTCCCTGTCAGTTAAATTAACTGTCAATGTTTTATTATTATAAACAATTGAAATTCTTATTCGTTATGAAAAATTGAGGCTAAAAAATATTCTAGTCAACTAAAATTGATTTATTTCTAAACAATTGATTGCTAAATAAAATCTAAACAACTGTTTTATTATAAACAATTGACACTTAAAATTACTTCCCGCTAAATAATTAAAACTCTCAACAGTTTTATTGTTAGCATTTGAAATCGTTTCATTGTGAAAAACTAGAACAATTATCAAATACGTCTCAATTGAAAAAATTTACATTGAAGAAAATTTCAAAAATTTGTCATTTAGGTTTAAAATTCTCATTATTTATAATGAGAGTTGTTGAAAATTCATCTTCTGTAAAATTAAATTCTTGACAAGTCAATTTAAGAATTTTTCTGTCAAATTGTCATCACAGACATAATTATTATGCGAATGAGATATTGATAACAATTGATAACACAATTGATCCAATGCTGCAATCTTAATTGGAAAAATTATAGATTTTGCGAGGATTAATTTATAAAGGCAGGTCTTATATTCTCATGTGGGACATTTTGAGTATCGCGTGCAGTCTTAGCGCAGGACATGGCAAATGAAAACATTATAACGTCACCCCTTGTTGCTACAATATTTGCCTTTCTATCGTCGTCTTAGTACGTCGACGCTATAATTCGCTTGGCATAACAAAAAGGGCACCTGGCATAAGTCCAGGCATTTGGATTGACGTATATATATATATATATACAGTATGAAGGAGAGCGTTATACGATTGCAGCGCGCTTATACTCGCGGCAAGGCTCTCTCTCCCATGTCAAAATATATTTATTGCCCTTTTTTTTCACCGGCTGCGGTATGTCGAGCTCCATTGTGACCCTTTCATACGGTTATTACCCCACTTGTACCATCAGCGAATAAGTTTGCGTCTCTCGAAAAGTTGCAACGTTATTCCTTCAATGTCTCTGCCGTGGACGAATTAACTTTTTTTTCTTTTTCTTTTACCTTCGACATACATTGTACATTTGTGTGCGTGTCCATACGCTGGACTTTATTTGCATATTAACCCCTTCGCTGAGCGTTGTACCCATAAGGGTCGTGATCTGACTTAACGCCTTTTTGCCAACATCCTTTGTCAAAAAAAGGGGGGATTCGATACGAAGACTTGATACATACATGGCGGAAGGAATTATTCCACTCTACACGTATATATATACCAGTGAATTTTCGTGATTGCGCTATTATATTGCGAACCTATAGTCACACTTCAAATCCAATCTCCGCGACTTGAATCACGAACTGTTTCAAAAGCGAATCAATTGCATCTTTCAATTCCTCAGTTTTGTTCACACGATATGACGAGAGAGAGAGAGAAAAAAAGGTCACTTTCCTTCAAATGTAAATTTTTTATAATGTTTATGTTTCCACTGTTTTCTATATATATGTGTGTCTGGTAGAAAAGAAGTTAAACGCCGATGTGATTGTTAATTTCGATAATTCTCCGAGACAGGAAGCTAACTGTTAAGTTGAGATAAAGATATATGGACAAGTTTTAGGAGAGATAGATGCGAGAAAAAAAAAGGTCGATGTTTAGTGATTCCGTTAGTTCGAGTTTTCTTTATGTATACGTATATATTTCACCGGTGTCCCTTGTTTCATTTGGGTGAACGTTTTCCAGATCTAACGGTCCGGTTTATTCACACCCTGTTAACCCCTATCTTATCTCTCCAAGAGAGACTGCGATTAATCGAGGTACATAAAAAGTCACTCTATAGTGAAAGCCAGCAGAGAAAATCGTTTGTTTCTCTGGAAGCTATTTTTACGATAAAAGAAAAAAAAATTGAAATAATTCAACTAATCACTGCATCTCTTCCGAGTTAAATGATTTTTTACTAAAACATTTCCTTTTCTCATTAATACTGATTTATTTTCATTCCTTTTTCTAAACACGTTTTTTTTAGTATTTTGTTTATTAGATGCTTTTATTTGAGATTGAATCTTTTGTTAGTTTCGTTTCAATTTGGTAATTATTACATTTAATAATAAGAAAATTTAATTTCATTGGTAAACTATTTCTAAACTATTTCAATGAAAGGGATTTTCTTGTTTTGCGGATGTATTGTAAACGGAACAAGAGAATTTGCAAATCTAGAAATGAAAATTGTGAGCGGGTTAAAAGTAACGTTTATGCATTTATAAGATTGTAAATCAAAGAATTTGATTGAAGAGAAAGAGATTAAACCCTCGAGGCACATGCCATCATCATTTCAGTGCCTGAAACGGGTTTTTCCCTGCACTTCCGGTTTATCGCCATATACCGAAAAATGTTCCGACTACCGCAAAATCGTACTGTGATTTACACACGCAGCTCAATTCGATTAAAATTAATTGTAAATTGCTAATTATAAATAATTAATTACAATTAACAACTAAATTTATTCTTAATTGAACAAAATTAATCAAACTTACTCTCTAAATCTGAATTTGTAAAAATTTCACCTAATTTGAATTAATGACTGACTTTTTGCTTATTTGAATTAGTTAAATTTCTATTAATAGTAAAAAAAAATTTTTTACTAATTTATTAGTAAATTTTAACTAATTCTAAAACAAAATGTCACTGATTTATTCAAATTAGTTAAAAAATTTACTAATTTAAATTTAGAGAAAACGTTTTAACTCTCTAAACTTGAATGAATAAAAAGTGAACAACTAATTCACACACTGAGGAAAAATTTATTTGATTCAAATAACCGATTACTTGTCTATTATCAAATAAATATTTATTTGTATCAAATAAACTTTATTTGAGTCAATTAAATCGTATTTGATTCGAATACAGAAATTATTGATTCAATTAGAGTTTATTTGATTCGAATACAGAAATTATTGATTCAATTAGAGTTTATTTGATTCGAATACAGAAATTATTGATTCAATTATAGTTTATTTGTTTTAAATAAAAATTATTTGGTTTAAGTAAATATTTATTTAATACTGAAGTAATCGGTTATTTGAATTAAATAAATTTTTTTCAATGCATTACTAAGAATTACCAACTGATTTTTAGTAAAATACATATACCACTGTTTGTTTTAATTGGTTTTAATTTGTTTTAATTCTCAGCGTTTATTTCAACTCTCCGGAAATTAAAAACCCAGTGGATTAATTTACATTCAAATTCAGTTGGTTCGTAACATGTCAGTTTAACATTCATATAAAACAATGTCTGCATATGTAAAATGTATACACTCACATACGAAAAGTTAGTTATTATAATACTTTTGAATGCAAAGCACTTGAGAATTTTTCTTTTTTTTTTGTATAAGCGCAGAGAGTTGGAAGACAATAGAACGAGAGGAATGCCGATTCAAGAATGACACGTTTCAGAGTGCACGAATCTCATAAAGTGTCATTTTGTCTCACTCCAGTTGCAAATGCAAAAGAAAATATAAGGCACAATGTCGTTTTATGGGAAACCGTGCGCCTTTTCTTGAAAAACGTGTCATTGCAGAATCAAAAACGTGAAGTGCGATTAATGTAAAAGCGTGAATTTATTATACAGAAAAATTGTTGCACAAACAGTTCAAAAATCAAAGAAAAGAAATGCCAAAGGATGCATGAGCAATAATTTTATCCCTGATGCAAACATTTTGTGGCCTTTTTTTCAGTTTGTTGAAAATTAGCCATTTTTTTCTAAATTGGCGCGCGTGAATCTGATTAGGCAGTAATTTTTTTTGAGTGAATGTGCGGATGTATATCAGAACCTGCGCAGCTGCGATGGAGCATGTTGCAGCTGCGAGTCGTTCAATTTATACGCGAGCATGGCGAATTGGCAAGACTGGGTGGTGTATATGCGAAACGCGATTCTCTCACAAGTGGAAAGGGTTGTCCGCACTCAAGTGCCGGAGGATATCGCAGGATACCTACGCATACGTGTGACTTATACCTATGAGCGTTAACGTCTCGACCTGTTAAAAATCGGATCGGTCACGGCTCAAGGAGACGAACAATGTCGTCGAGAGTGAATATAACATATATAGAAACTAAGTTATGAATATCTGTCTATAAGAGTGAGAGAGAGGGGGGCAAGAATAAGGACGAGGACAGCAGGACCCTCGACTCAGTTTAAACTGTCGCGATAAATGATCCTACAGAAGGTTATTAATTGTCTCTCTGGCTCCCGTGGCGTGCATTGTGGATCGCGAAAACATTAACCGAAGGAGGTCCCCGAAAAGCACTTCTGTCCCCGGGGCCAAAGACCATTTTTCAGGGGCCTCAGTTGCCCGATCGAGCGTCTCGAGAGTCCTTAACAAAACCGTTCTTCTTCATCCATCATGAGGATCGTTAAAAACGCATCCCCGATACAAATTGTGCGAGTACGATACCGTCATTGTTGTCTTTTCGACTTTTTTCCCCCGATTTTCTGGGTCAAAAAAAAAATGCTTTATTTACTTTTTCCTGCTGGGGTAAAAAAAGGTAAGGTACAAAAGACTGTCTCTCTCACCCACGAGAATGACTTGTAACTTTTTGTGCGGTCTGTTTCTTCGAAAAGGAAAATATTCTCGATATCTTGGGATTATTATAATAATCCCAAGAGTTAATTTTCCAGAAATCATTTATGATAAGTAGGAAATATTTTTCACGTGTTTGATGAAATGGAGTAAGAGGAGTTATTTTTTTTTCTGAAGAGGGAGAGATTATTCTATAGAGCATTGAATATACCAAAAACGACAATGGAGTTTACTAGGCCGAAACGTAACTACTTTGTCAGTATCATACGTTCCCTTTCTTCTTTTATTACGGAGTAGAATGCTAAATTTCGACTATGACACACGGAGTCATTTTATTTCCTTCGCAGAGAGCTCCATTATTCCCGACTTTTTTTTTTCAAATGCGAGTCTCATTATGTCATATCTTTAAAAAGTGATGTCCTTTCTTTTCCGGACAATATACGTCCGGATTTGTCACATCTTTAGTTTTAATTAATACTCAAGTTTTTTTTTCAGGAAAAATAAGAATTTTTCCTGAAAAAAAAATTGTTGCACTAACGGTTCAAAAATCAAAGAAAAGAATTACCAAAGGATGCATGAGCAATAATTTTTGGACTGAAAAGTCGTTCATAAATTCCTAGAGCTCTCATGACACCTCGACCCTGTGATCATTACCGCTCACATATATTGATTGGCGAACGGAACATCAAGATTAGAATTAGCCTTAATAAGTCTCCTTAGTTGCTCACCTAATTTCACTAATTACGTCCCATGCGCGCAATTATCAGGCCACAGTTTGAATTTCTCCACAGCTTCTTATTCATATGCTTCAACGCTAATGATTACTTCTTATATCCACTTTCTCAACGATCAGGAAGCGCGGTGACGAAATGAATGTAAATGAGAAGCAAAAAAAAAAAAGGGTTTATAATACCAACCATATGAGGGTTATAGAAGAGGGGGGAGAGACAAAATTTATTCTCAAGAGTTGAAAAACGCGCGAGAAGAAAGAATGAAAAGGGATAAACGTCATACAAGAGTCGAATTTAATGGTGCGTAAACACTGCAATGTCCCCGAGAGCGGACCCTTAAGGGTTCGACCCCTACTCTTTCCGTCCAGGAGAGTCGAAAAAAAAGGGGGGAGGCGAAACTTTCACGTGCCCCTGTTTGAAGCCTTGTAAGTTGATATTTGGAGCAGGTACGACTTCATGAACTAGCAAGTGTCGGCAAATATTGACTCTCCAAGGAAACTGGGGTGACGTTTGCGTTTCAAAAAGGGGAGCATTTGTGGCGAGCGCGCGTGCTGGACTTTCTTGACATTCCACTAATTAACCCTTTCGATACCATGAACATTTTTTTCCCAACGTCTAATTTTTTCCTCCTAATTTTTTTTTATAATTCAATATCCAAAGAACTATTTTTTTTCCTAGCAAATTTCCAATTTCAAACAATTTTTTGAGTCAAAAATGTGAATATATTTTCTTAAAAACTATTACGGAAGGAATAAATGTGCAAAATTAAAAAAACCCCGAAAGGAAGATAAAATCAATAAGGAGAAAATTAGCGAAGAAAATATCTCAACAATTCGAAAAGTCGATTATAGTGAATTCGATATAATAAATATCGCAGGGTAAGGACAGGGAAAAATAATGATTCGAGGGAATCGAGACATTTTCCTGAAAAGGTGAAGTCAAAAGAGAGCGATGCGAGGGAATAGGGGTAAAAAGTTGAAAACTTTAATGAAGCGGCTCTTTTCTCGTGAGCGCTTGTTGCTCATACGCGTTTTATATATAGGGAACAGGCGACGTTACTCGCCGTCGGCGGTCGGCTTAACGTAATTAGGTACAAATGAACGAGGGCCTCTTCGTGTCGTATCGGATCGTTCCTTCGAGCTCTAATTACCGCCACTCTGAATTCTCGTTAAAATACCCGGGCAAGTGAGGCAATGAAAAAAAGAGAGAAGAAGTAAAAAAAATATGCGTTAAGAGTCGAACGAATCACAGTGTTTTGTCAGTCTTCTGCTCGTAGAGAACAAAACTCAAAGGGGGATTTTTCAATTTACTTTATCGGGACAGGGTGTGTTTTCAAAATGTATTTCTTGCCATTGCGTTTGTTAACCTTAAAAGCTCAAACGACTCTCGCTAAAAGAAACTCGAGTATGCTTTAATTGAATGTAACTTTATGGTCATGATTCGAATCAGCATTTGTTAATTGCTGGAACTCTTGTTCAAGAAAATTAGCGCTAAAACGTTCTGTGTTGAATTATTTTATGATATAGGATAATTAAGCGTGTTTATGTTGCTTATACTTGATGCTTAAAATAATAATTATACCATATAGTAATTGTACTATGAAAAAGATACAATTTTTCCCAAAAAGGAAAATTCTTTTTTTCTGAAAAAAAAGGGAACATGGCAGATGGCCTCGAAGGAAGATAGTATCGATTTGTGTGAAACAAGTTTTCGATGGACCCTAATAACATATTTTCAATGGTGGAGGGGGGAGTCATTTTTTCCTTTTTTTAAATGAGAAAATTCCTTAGCTTTCTAATTGAAGGCAAAACCTTTGTTGATTTTTTAAAGGTTTTTTGGACCATGCCCTTGGAATAATCTGTTTTATTTTTTATACTTTCTTTGGAACTTATTTTTCTGAATAAAAGAAGTTTCAAGTGTAAAATTTAATTATGACAATGAATAAAAAGATTAAAGAAATATTCTTTATTTATTTATCAAAGAGATATTTATGATTGAAATTTGTTTCAGATGAATCAGCAGTGTAAAGTTTGCGGTGAACCGGCAGCAGGTTTTCATTTTGGAGCATTTACCTGCGAAGGTTGCAAGGTAAGAAATAAATGATATTTTTTCGAAAACTAGAATCAAATTACTCATAGTCATGTTTTGACGGAAAACTGTCAATTATAGAGCGGGTATAATTGGAGCATTAGACTGTTTCCTTGGAAAATATTGCAATTTACGTAATTCTAGAGCAAGTCCACATCAATAGTAGTCTTTTCAAATGCATTTCATGTTCTCCATTTGTAGACAATTTTCGCTTAGATTCAACTTCTTGTCTTTTTTTTTATCCCGTCGTAACTGAATTTCAATTAGTCAAAAATTCATCTTAATAAATCTAATCTCACTGTAAACTAAAAAGTATCAAATTGATACCAAAAATATCAAATTGATCCAAAAATTTGGAATCAGTTTGATACTTTTGGTATCAATTTGATACTTTTGGTATCAATTTGATACTTTTAAGTTTACAGTGCTTTCTATTAGCAAAGAATGTTAAAAAAAGGAAATAGGTAGTAGAAAGAATTTTTTCCTTTTCGCTCATGTGGAAAATTCGGTTGTCACAACTTTTTTACGGGGAAAAAAAAACATTTTTTACCCGGCAGGTATGTTTAACTTTTTCCTCCTTTTTCTTTTTGTCATTGATGGAAGCAAAAGTCCGTTAAAAAATGGTCTTGAAACATTTTAACTCGAAAAACGAGTGACCTTGTTAAATTGAGCGTGTCGCTTGGTCGTTAAAAAAAGGAGCTATTCTGCAAAACGCGGTGAACTATTCTTGCAGAGCACAGCATAATGTATAGAAACGAAGATCCGCATGGACGGATGAACATTGAAACAGGTGGACGTGGTGCACGTGCGCAAACGAGAAGCACGCGTAAAACCAGAAGGCGGCTTGTGCTTTAGTCGACGAGACTGGACTCGACTTTGTCGAGAAACGAGCATAAAAGAGCATTAGGGGAGAGAGAGAGAGAGAGAGAGAAGCAGTCTCGTTAACCAACAGTCCAGCCCAAGGGTGTTGACCCTTGCTCTCGTCGTCCACTAATGTGGTACACTGCAAGGAATATCGGTACTGCATACTAAGTGACCCATCCGATAGTAATTGGACCTCATTAGGGTGCTACCAATTGAATTTACAGCGACTATCCAAGTTCACCTACACCAAACACATGTCCACAATTCACTCAAAGTCCATATCATGCAAATGGTAGCATATTTTGTGTGCCATTCATTCAGCGCAAAGATTCATTTTTGAACCTTCTTCTTCTTCTTTTTCTTCATTTATGTTTCGAAACATAAATGTTTCATGAATGGCGAGTGGTAGAACAATCAAATATGTTCTTCTTTTATCATCAGGTTTTCTGGCGCCGAGCATATTCATGATTCGGCTCATCAGATCTTGTTGGTCGCACACGTGGCATCCTAGATGCGCTAGCACCAATTAGAACGACATTCGGAAATATTTTAAATAATTTAGCGGACATTGAGAGAAGGTAGGGGAGGGGGGCGACCATTTTATGGGAGCGGAGGAACTTCCATTAGCATACTAACGACTTGGATTCTCCGCGTAACATTCGGGCAAGAGTAGCCGACTTCCACTTTTGTTCCTTTTTTTTCCTCTCCATTTTATTCTTCCTCTTCTTTTTTCCTCATCGCTCCTCCACTGCCGCCTACTACCCAACTTGGAATTTTCGTATATATTCGAATCCCAAAAAACCCTCAGAGAAAATATGATCCGATTCGAATTCCATTACCGCCGACAAGATTCTAAACTGTTCTTTGATTATTTATTAAAAATTGCTTCCCAGAGATGCATAATTTCTCTCTCTCTCTCTCTAAGGATTATAAAGCACAGTAATCTCTTATAAATTCAAGTAATCTAAATGCATATTGTAATGTGTTTTTCAATCGACGAGACTAAGAGGATAAAAAATTCAGTGGCGCTGAAGAACAAAAATCCAAGGCTTCTCTTGTGCCAGAAAGCGAGACCCAAGTTGCAATGAATATTTACGCGTGTTTTTTGTCACTGAACCAATTTGCAAGGCCCCATTTCCGGCGGGGTATATATACGAATTCGTTAAATTCGGCTCCGTTGAACGCGACCTTATATGATGCAAATTTCTCCCGTGTCCATTGTTTTTCACAAATGAACGATTGAAAATTATGCGAACTGATGTGCCGTCACGTATGTATATGAAAAAAAAAAATAAAATGAAAACAATTACACAGGTTTCGGGGACCAATGTAGAGAAAAGCGACAAGTGATTCAGAAGTCAAGTTATTCATTCGTGAAACAATGGCGACAATTTGACTTATTCATTAAAAAGAAAGAAAGAAAGAAAAAAAAGGTCGAGCGGAAAGTGTGTCTTTGGAAATTCCTGATGCCTGACGCTTTATCATCAACCTAGAATTCACTCAACTTCCGTTCAAAGAATCAAGAAAGTCACTTAGCCTCTTAAAGTCATCAGTTTCCGGTCAGAAAGGATGTACAAAAAAACGCTAATTTCTGATTTTCCAAATCAGAATTCTTATTCTTAAATGTGAAATTTAAATTCTTATTCACAAATGGAAAAATTACAAATAATCGCGATTATGGATTATTTCCCAGTCGTATTTCTTTCCCTGGTACAATTAGCTTTTGCTCATCATCATAAAAAGGCATTAGGAGACAAGAAGACTCGTGTTTAACACATGCCAAGAATTCAAGGAGAAGAACTTGAGTTACCAACTTCAAAACGACTCGAACGTACTTCACAATTGCGCTATTACTTCTTCTAATTGCACACCATTGAAATACCCTTTCAACTAGAATTACATTCCACGACACATCTGGAACCAAATCTAGAAATATCTCCAGGGAGGTAAAAAAAAAAGTGCCGACAAAGAAAATGGAGAAGAAAATAAAAATTGTCAAAAGAGGGACAATAAAGAAAAGAGAGGGGAAAAATACAGAAGGATAAAATTAGGCAAAGAGAGAATAAAAAGCATGTTATTAGCATCCGTTTTTGCTAAAACATCTCTCATGCACGTGCATTGATGCTTATTAGTCGGACATCCGTCAATGATCGACTGGACCTGCGAGAGTCTATTCTTCACTTGTCACGAAAGTGGGAGTGTGACATGTGTCACTTTACAAAGAAAGACTATAAAGTTACATTGACTCTCAACTGTTAAAAAGTGTGTTTCATGTCTCCTTGGATAATAATATTTCCGTGGGAAGAATTAGTTTTCAATGAAAAGAATAATATTTGTCGCTTGTCTCCAGTTTCCGATCGCTCTCGGAAGCGGGGGGGGCGTTGTCAATGACCCCCTTTTTGCGGTGTACGTATACAAAATATATACATATATAAACCGAGGGAGGAAACCGCGAACCACATTTCACCTATAAGTGTACGATTTACACTCCCTGTGTCTCATCACTGGAAAATGTTTCTTCTTTCCTCTCTTTTTTTTTTCTCTCCTCTCTCCGTGTGGCGACAGCTGCGCGTAGGATAAGTGTACCACAACATATATATGGGCCAAACCGCACCGACTTTACGATTTGCTTTTACGATCCATAAATCGCGATCTACGAAAGGATCCTGTCGATCTGACGAATCGAAATGTGATCGGTCAGCGTCCGCAACAGAGAAAGATGGCAGATACTGCCGTTTTCGTCTCAAATATATGTTGCAATTTGAAAATACGACTACGGAATTACCTAATCATCTCTTCATGATGGATTAAAGAAAACATTATTCCTCAGTACAAGAGAGTCTCGTAAATTTTCTCCTCTCTCACACAGTCTCAGCACTGCTTTAGCATTAAAATATCGTAAAAGTTAAAGTGCAAAAGGCACTTTTCGATGAAGGGGGAAAGGGGAAAAAAATTCACTTATCCTTATCACACAAATGAAATCATTGTGTAAGTGGAGCGTTTAGAGTCGAGATTTGCTCTCATTGGTAGTTCCATTTGCAGACGCAATCTTCTAGTTGTGGTTCTGCGGTTTTGCAAAATTGCGCGTACGTCACTTATATGGAAAGGCAAAGAGATCTTTCTCTCTGTACAATTCGCGATTTGTTGTTAATTTTCTAAAAAAGATTATAATCAGTATGAGTGGAAGTGACGAGAGTATGTACCAGGGATGCAATCTGAGTCTTCTCTTGGACACGTACAAGCAGGTGCCCCAGTTCACGCCGAGTCACCCAGTCGCGTACTCGCGTTTACCGCACTTGACAAATGGAGTCGCCCTTGCAGATGGTACTTAACATTCAACAGGCAGACTCTGCGCAATGACAACGACCTCGCTTTACTGTCCCGTCTTTCGCGGGCGCGAGATCTTTTCAGAACAATTGACATTATGCAATTTGGTTTCAAAAGTGCGCTCGTTATTTCACCTATATGTATATTGTGTAACGCAATCCAATTGCTTATTACTCCTGACTACAAATCTTTCGACTCTTCTTTTTCTTTTATAAAAAGCAGATCACGAAAAAAATTGTAAACCAACTTTTACTATTTATAGTTTTATACCAAGTAAAACTAAACTTTTGGGAATTTTTGTCAATTTTTACTATTTCCAAAGTAATTAATAGTAAAATTTACTCCGGAAATATGTAAAAATTGTCAGAAATTCTTGAAATTCTGTTTATAGTTTGTATAAACATTAAAAGTTAGTTTATATTTTTTTCCGCGTGCAAAATTTGTTTCTCGAATAAATTCTAAATTTTATTCCACCTGAAGAAGATGCCATTGAAAAAATTTATTTCATTCAAGTAACTGATTAGTTTTCAAATAAATAATTAGTTTTGTTATAAAATAAACATTTACTTGACACAAATAATTACTGTATTTAAAATTTTAAATCAAATTAACTGTAATTGAATCAATAATATTAATAAGAGTAGAAAATATCGATCGATGAATCAATAATTTCCGTATTTAAATCAAATATCATTTAATTGACTCAAACAAAATTTATTCGATACAAATAAATATTTATTTGATAATAGTCAAGTAATTCATTATTTGAATGAAATAAATTTTTTCCGTGATATTTCAATTTACTCAATGTAGAAAATTCATGTTTCGTTCTGAATTCTAAATTCACATCAGGATTTTTATATTCATAATTTCATAATAGAAAAAATATAGAAAATTATTTGCAAATGACACTATTTTCCTTGGTATTAATTATGTACAAAAAAAAATCTCTGAGGTGCTAATTAGAAAACAAATGTATATTAATAAATTGAAAAGCGTAAAAGTTTTGTATAGACATTCAGTGCGCGGTAAATTCACCAAGATTGATCGAATCTACTTTAATTTTACATAATTTTCTTTTGAGAAGAGCAAACTTTCACGCAATCATAATTTATTCTCTATACACTGTATTACAAATCTTGGCAAATAATTGAAAATCGTTGCAATAAAATAATTTATAGAATTGCGGACAAAAAAAAATGTTGATAATAATGATTCAAATTAAATTGATCTTTAAATTGAAATTAAAAAGGTAGATAAAATTATTTTATCAGTTTTTCATGTAAAAATGAATTATTCGAAAGAAAGAAAAAATCATCAGTAGAAGATGATTTTCGAAAAAGTATTAAAAAAAAAGCCCGCAATGATGACATTTTACTGATAAATATTACCTGTTCAAACAATTCTAATCGACTTTCATAACAACTTTTCTTGTACCGAAACTAATTCGCAAAAGGTGAGGAAAGGTTAGTGCAGTTCACCTTGTAGTTTGCAATTCGTTTTGTCCTATCCGCGGAAGCAGGAGAGTTTTGCTCTCTCAGTTCACTTTCACCTGTAAACACATCCTAGGTCGTGCTCGATTTCAGGTGCACACAAAGTTCCGGAAATGAATATTATAGATATAATAAAGGAAAAATTGAGAAGAATGAGCCTATGAATTTAAATTGTAAATATTTTATACCCAAAGGAATGATTATATATATCGTGATATTATCGCAACAGATTTAAAACCAGGGTGAAAGTGGAATTCTGGTTCATTTCGATATTTTTCCTGACAAGGAAAGCAAATCGAAATTGTATATATAGTCGAATTACAACAGAAGGTAATTGTAAGGAAACTTTTATTACTTTCGTGATAAATTTTATTAGAATTGTGGTTAGCGCTACTATTTACACGTAATATTCTAATAATTGCGCGCTAAACCGTTACTTTCTTTTTATTAGCTTTATCGTTGGTCTATAAATCTTTAGAGCAGGTGGCTTAATGTTCCAAATGATGATTCATTTCGAACACTTCCCATGACTATTAAATATTAATGTATCATTGCTTGTTTGAAAGAATGCAACTCTTTTCTTTTTCATCACTTTTTCCCAAATGATTATGAATCGAACATATTTTTTTTTGTTTTGATGATACAGTTTTCCGACTCACGGAAGTCTATTTCTGATAAACTGTTCATCTATCCTTGTCTCTCTGATCATTCAAGTTGTTTTCTTTTTAAAAGCCAGATCACAAATCAGTCGCGAGGATCAATAGCGAAAGCCCTTGGCTATCAGTAGAGAAAGATCAAAGTCTAAAGTCAGGTAGGTATATATAATCCATTGGCGGCGATTTCCCGATGTCGCCCAGAGCTATTGAGCATCTAATGCAAACAAATAGCTCCAAAGGAAGACAAATCATCTACGGCCATATTGGTAATGCGATAAAAAACCACTGACGTACGATCTTGCCTTTTCAGCATTTTATATATCGACAAGAAAACAAAAAACATCATCAGCTCAATGCGATTGGCGCCTCTTTCTTCTCATATATTCAAACCGCTCTCGTATTTCTGGAATCTGCAATTTTCTTACATTGTCCGTTTCAATTAAGTTTAATTACAAAATCGAATCACTAATTCCCCCAAGGGAATTGATTCCCATTCTTTCAAGTTACTCCCAGATTTGATGAATTCACCTTTCGTCATTGAAATTCAAGCAATGCTACGTACGATCAGGTGAAATGATTCTAAAACGAAAATGAGAGTAGGTGGACGCAAGTAGCATATAAAAATTCGCACACGACATCAGTTCACTTTTAGTTTGTTTTGCAAATCGTAGACAAAAAAATTATTATTACCGAATTTTCTTGCATCGAATCTAATTGAATTGAAACCGTAAAAACAAATCAGCATTGAAGACTCATCACGATATTTCTACTATGTGTGTGTAATAAACACACTATAAAGTATACGTGATCCGGTTTTCAGCTCACGAGAAAGGTCGAGTCATCTCCCGGGGAATGCCGTCGAGGAAGGAAACACAAACGACGAGAATTAGTTGGAACTGGGAACAAGTGACGCAGATTCCAAGAACTCTCATCGATGAGAATCGCAGAATCAGGGTCAAGCATTTGTCTCGAAAAAGCTTTTTTTCCCCTTCCCATTCGCAACTCTTAATTAATGCAATTTAAAGATGCCAATTCATCTGGATAATCAAATTTCCTTGACCTCTAATTTTATTTTTTTTCCCCGCGTTTTCTTCAAAAGTGCGAGCTAAAAATTTCCGATATTCATCATTATTGGCAAAAAAAATGAAAAATTTTAGCAAACTATTTATTTAAATTTTTTTTGACAATTCGTTACTTGATTAATTGGACTTCCGTGATAATAAACTTCTGCTTGAGACTTTTGACAAGAATTAATCGATTACTTAAGCAAATCATTTCAACGTCGCTACTATGGGTCATTATTCACCCGGTGCGAATTAAATCTACATAATGATATTGGCATAAATATAATATATAATAGAAGTCGAGTTGGAGTAGAATTTTTTTTCTTTTTAAATCTATAATCAAGCCCAAATGGCGAATATCAAGAATATAATTAATCACAGTTAAGAATCTTTTGGTGAGCCACATAAACATTTTTTGGAGAAGAACATTTTAAAGAGAACAAATCGGTTCCCGTGAAATGCGTGCGTTTGAAATCGTAAAGAACAAGAGATATAAAAGAAACAACGAAAAGGAAAAGAATGCAAGTTGTAGAATGGGAAATTCGAGAACCCCACTGGGATTTGGATGCTCGCGAGGTCGTAGCAACGACGTGTGACACAGGGCCCTCTCACCCGCGAAGACAGCATACACGACCACACCACGAGGACTCCCCTAAGCCCGGTCAGTATTGCCCGACAGAACACGTTTCACATTCCCACGTCCTTAATATATATAGAAGTGCGGGAAAAAAAGAAAAATTAAAATTCCCAACATTTTGGAACAAAAAATAAAATTGAAACAATATTTTTAATCGCACCTAATTGTCAATGACAGAAACTTGTTCATTTACCGCTATATACCAAATGCTAAAGAAAAAGTCTCGAAAAAGAGATGTACTAAAACACAGTCGGTAATTGCAATATAGTGAGTTGTACAAAATAAGAGCGAAGTATCTAATTTGTTGTTAGGACTGAACCAGAAAAACGGCAGGCTGTCGTCATTTAATTGCACTTTGCCATCAATTGACTCAAATCACGAAACAACTTGAGCTGTTTCGTGCTTTGCAATCATTCCTACACACATATATATACATAAAACGAGTGGAGTAGAATCACACACACAATCACCGAAACAGAGACGCCTTTTTCCGGGAGTATTATGTTTCAGACAGGACAGAGATTTTCATCGCTTTAATTAAAACACTGATTTCCATCGTTTACTTGATGACTCACTTTGCTGCTCAGTTTGAAATTATATTTTATCAGTTTCACTAAATTTCACCTGCCGACGTAAATGCATACCTAAAAGTCTCAACTTTAATAAAAGCTTTATGTAACATTTTATATTTACATGAAACTGTTGAAATGTTTTGAGAAAGTTGCATTTTTTGGACTAGAATCATGACTAGAAATTGATACCAAGGATTTTTCAATAACATATGCGCGAGATGAAACATTCGAATTGATCAAAATTCTCGTTCTCGGCACAAATTTGGTAAACAGGTGAGAAGTCGCTGGGGTCTTTCGGCTACATATATATATCTACCTCGACTTCTGGTTTAGAAACTATAAATCCAATTCCTCTCACGTGCAGGAAAATGTGCGTTTTTTCCTAGGAAATTCTCACTGAGGCGAGTGATCGACTTGTCGAACGTCATACCAATGACATTTTATGGCTCAGCCAAGTACTTGAAACGACCGTTCGGATGAGACATTAGAAAAAGAAAAAAGCAAAAAAAAAAACTTGAACGCAACTTTCCATCTTTGCACAATTGAAAAAAAAAAGAAGAGAAAAAATATATATCCACATCGCGCCCACACGTAATTTCTTAAACTCGTTGGGAAAACTTTTTCCCCAACAAATCGGTTCGAGATTCCGGGCGTGCCGTTTGATTTAAGATAATCCATGGTGTGCGGCGCTTGGCAATACGTACGGATTTGTCGCACGCGCCCCTAAATGGCGATGATCGGTTTAAACGGAAAGCCTTTCTAGCACGATCTGCTCTTGTTCGCTCACTATACCTATTTTACTAAGAAACTACCACAAAAAAAAGAACAGAAGAAGCAAAAGAACAAAAAAACTTGAAACATTCAATCGTAAATTTGTCCTTGGACAATAAATAAATCACACACACACACACGATTATGATCTTCCAAGATTTTATTGGAATAAAAAAAAGGGTCATGTTTTATTTTCTCAAAAGCCGATACTATCGCTTTGAAATACACGGAGAAAATTATCACAGTGCAGGTGTCTTTCATAAACTGTCTTTTTGTGACAACAGCTCACAGAAATTGTTTAAGATCGGTGAAAGATTGCACTGTGAAACTGTAGCTTCGGGTGATACTCGAAACGCAACGTTGCAATTTTTTTTCTTTTCTTTTAAAAACCCGTTATTTGTTGGAATTAGATAGAGAAAGTGTGAGACAATTTTTGGAAAAATAGGATCACAATGCGGCAATTCTCGCCCATATGATCTGGAATTTAGGTTGATAAAAAAATAAAGATTTGCTAATTTATTCGGAAGTGCGAATTGGTTTTTGCACCGGCGCCTCGAAATTCTGTATACGAGGGCGGAACAATTTGCTGATTCTCATCCGTTCAAAAAAGCGGTTTAATTAAATTTATTCGATTCTAATATAGTAACAATAATTTATAATCAGGAATAATTTCACAAGTATGAAAAATAGGAAAAATTATCTAATGATGAATTTTTTTTGTTTGTTACAGTCCTTCTTTGGCCGTACGTACAACAACCTGGGCAGCATCTCAGAGTGCAAGAATGGCGGTGTTTGCGTAATCAACAAGAAAAATCGCACGGCGTGCAAGGCGTGCCGACTGCGAAAGTGTCTGATGGTGGGAATGTCCAAGTCCGGCTCACGCTATGGTAGACGATCGAACTGGTTCAAAATCCACTGTCTACTGCAGGAGCAGACGAACGGGAATCAGAACATGGGTTCACCCGCTGGCTCACCCTTTGGACCCGGATTCATTCCAGGATTTCTCTCCTCGCCCCCATCGCAAACGCAACAAAATCTCATCTACAGTAAAGAAGGCAAGGAAAGAACGTCACCAAGCCAAGAGGATCTTGCCCTACAGTCACACATTCTTCACGTGGCAATGATGAAACAGGAACGCGAACGAGGCAACAAATCACCCCATCCTGACGATATTGCACTTCAAAATCATCTCAGGCTCCTCGCATGGCAAAAGGAACGCGAAAGAATCAATCAACATCCAGGAACACCACCAAGAGACACCACACCACCATCATCATTCGGTTACAAGCATCCCATGTCAATGTCGCCAATATTTCCCGTAAATTTCACACAAAAAGAGGCTATTGTACCGACGAGTCCACCGGAAGTATTTCGACCATTCCTACCGACTTATAAACGTTCAGCAGACACGCCAAGTGATAGTGGAGCATCGTCCGTCGATGGTGAACACGAAGAGTCCAGGAGTAATTCAGCATTGAGTTACTTTAAAGTCAGTGCATCGCCAACATTGTCGGAGAGGGAGTTCCCACCGAGGAAAATTAACGCCACTGTTACATTAACCACTGGATATCCTCATCATGGCCTTGGATTGGTGTATCCACCCCCTGGACTAATAACACCCGCAGCATCTCAACATTCGCCAAGGGGTGGTGATCTCCTTCTAGTGAGTCCAAGTCCCGGTGGTTTGGCTGTCGAGCAAGACGAACCCATTGATCTTAGTATCAGATCAAGCAGGAATTCACCCAGGCCAAGTCTAGCATCAATTGAAAGTCGTATGAACGATATGGATAGTTGTAAAATTGAAATCAAAGAGGAACCAATGACCAAAAGTAAACCTCTCGATCTTACACTTGGAGTGAAGAGGCCCGCTGAATTACCACTCACTCTCTGAATCTCTAAAGAATCTAGAAAAATTTTCACTAAATTTTCACCAAAATCAATCGAATCATGTTCTAAATTGTCAATCTCAAAATTAAAATTGTGAATATTACATATATATTTAAATAAAATGTGAAAATTTATATTATACATCGTCATGTGGAATTTCCAAAATTCGAAAATGGAATTATTCCACTAATGTTTCTATCACAAAAATGTGTTCAAATTGTAAATAGTTGCTAATTGAGCGAAATGGAGAATCGACTTATTTATTGTAAAGATTAGCTAGCAGAATCAAAAAACAATCTTTGGATTTTACATCCTTTACATTTGATTTTTTTTTCTTTGTATAAAAAATAGACTATGATGTGAGAAACATCGGCCAGTAGATAAAAATCTATATACATATGTATATAAATAAATATATATAAATATAATTATTATATGATTATTTATGTGTGTGAAAGTGATAATCTGTTAAAGTTAAAGTTAAAACTTCTTTTTTTGGTAATCTTTTAAAATCAAAAAATGCGTGGAGTAAAAATTTAATAAAAAAAATAAATTTTGATTCTATTCACGGACTCGTGATTCGAACACGAGTGGCCAGTAATAATTTGTGTAAGTGATACTCAATGTTTAAGGAGACATTTGAGCCGATGTAATTTTCGTTTTGTAAATACGCACGTAGATCGATGAGTTGCTTCTTGTTTTCCGCTTGGTGTATTGGGTTTCCCATAAAGGGAACTCAAGCTACTCTTGTCTCTCATCTGATTTATGGCAATGTTTTATTTTTCATCATCTTTTTTTGTCTTCTTTTTGACAAGACTTGCAGTTGTTTTAGAAAAAAAATTAAACTATATTAGTTTCAAATGTTCAACGCAAAAATTAATACAACTTCAAGTTCTGTTAAAGTCACATTTAATTGTACATATATAATTAGTGCTAAGTGTCATGGTTAAAGTGAGCGGCCAGTACCTAAGCATCCATCAAGAAAATACATATTTTTGTTTATTCTATAAACTTGTGTTTTGTCCTTTTTTATACACTCTCCACTTTTCCTTTAATCCTAATGATTTATTATTCTTATTTTTATTATTATTATTACTAGCTTGAAAAAGAAGTTTTTGCGCTTTAAATATTTATTATTTCTTTTATTTGTTCCTATTTAATTAAAAAAGGAAAAAAATGCAATTTTTTTGTAAGAGTAACGTTTTTTTTTGAAAAAAATACTTGTGATAAAAAATTTTCCAAATTGAGTCATTTATTTAACGATGATTTTTCAGTTTTATTATAAGGAAAAAGATGTACAGGAGGATTCGATTGGCAAGAGACCATTAATCAATATTGCACCATCAGGAAGAGAAGGAGTTACAGATCACAAACGCTTGACCTTGGCGGGTCGAAAATTTTTTCCTATATACTTCCTCTATACATTAATTTGCTGGCATATTTTCTATCGATCGAAAAATCGATTAATCCAAGTTTCTTTGTGTGTTTGTAAAACTTCAGTATAATCGTCTTTTATTCCCTATTTTTAAACATCAATTATTCATTTTTTCATCGGAATAATAAAATTTCCTTAATTCTAAATTCTAACGAACTTTTTACATTGGAAAAAAATTTATTTGATTCAAATAATTCAAATTAAATAATAAATAATTCAAATAAAATTTAGTATCAAATAAAATTTAGTATCAAATAAACATTTAGTTACAAAAAAATTTTATTTCATTTCAATTAAATGGTATTTGATATTAATTATTAATACAGAAATTATTGATTCAATTACAGTTTATTTGATTTAAATGGAAATTATTTAGTACAAGTATAAATATTTATTTGATAATAGACAAGTAATCATGTATTAGAAATTAGAATCAAATAAGTTTTTTTCAGTTTATCTTTTTCAAATTTCAAGTGAAAAAAATTTTTTCCCTACCTATAAAAAACTGTTTTTGTATAATGCGGAAAAAAAAGGAAATCAATTAATTAAAGTATGCAAAAGATATTTGCGAAACTAAGTTATAGAGAAGTTGAATTAAAAGCAGGATAAATAGTTTTAATTCTTTCTCGATCTATTGACATTCTTGAATTCAATTTTCATTCTTGGGATTCCATAATATTACGGTTTAGATGAAATTTTTCAGAATTATGCGGGCAAAAAAGAGAAGAATAAATCTCTGTAAAATTTTCATTGTTCAAGTGTCTTGTCAAACAATCAAATGCACTAAATGAAGTTGGTCTGATTAATAGTTTATTGGTATTAAAATCAAAGTGATTTCTGTTTGCCATGAAACTGTTTCATGTTTGGAAGATTCAATAATAAGTGGAATTAATCGTGTCAGACATGATTCAAGTATATGTGCAGAGATATGCGTATTTGTATGTGTTGACACATATATATGTGTATTTACATATGTATAAATATATGCACAGTTTATATGTATAGTATATGTGTGTAAATGTTGATATGTATAGTATATGTTTGTAAATGTTCATATATGTGTGTAAATGTTCATATATGCATATATAGTATATAAAATGCAAGGAGCGTGTATATACGCTATAACGGATAACAAACGGGCGAGTCTCGAAGCAATGCGTCAGTCCACCACGAACGGTTACACCACCTTAGCAATAAGCAATCGTTTAAACCCGTCATGACTCTATGCGCAATGCTACTATATTCAAGAAGATTTAACCCGTGCGCGAGCGCACATTGACTTCTCAGTTGGTAATATTAATAGGGAGCGGGGTTAGCGAGCTCTCTCAATGCAGATCCACCTGAATAAATTATTATCAATCAGGAATCACATTCTTTTCCACGCACACAAAAATATATATTTTTCCGCAAAATATTCTCCAAATCCCTCAATATCTCTGATGGAAAAATTGAAATATATTTTTTTTTGAGAAAATGAATTGAAACTTGAAGATTTCGAATCAACAGTTTATGATTCAAAATTCTAGATAAATGCAAGAAGAAGAAGAAGATTTTTAGCAACAAAAGCAGGGAATCCAGAATTCAAAATATTTCGCAGTTTCTTTAATAAATTCAAACATAAATTCTTTTTTTTTCTGTTTGCTTATCGTTTGTACGGATTCTCTTCTTTCCCTTTTCTTGTGCTCGGGCACAGCACGCGATCTCCGAGTGTAGATACATGAGTATAATAATTTCTGCTTAACCACGGGTCGGATTTCGTGCAACGAATCGCTCGCGAATCGCACACAGAGAGTGCTCAGACAGAATTCGAATGTTGTATTCGAATTCGCGTCGCGAGTCGTCTGAGCGATTTACTCACTTTGTCCCGCAGTATAAGAATTGCATATGTGTATGTGCAGAGATTGTGTGCCACGTTCAGGGTAAGATCTCTTTTTAACAAGAGGAGTCTCTCGCAAACCTTTGCTGACAGTGTAATGTATGATAGAAAAAGCGAGCATAATGTTGGCAAGGATGTCAACAGCTCTCAAGAGATGTATATATGTTGCTGGGACATAAGACGCTCCACGCGATACGCATAAGAACTCGTTTTCTACATCTATACGTATATTTTCTGTGTATAGTTCCAGAGATTCTTGTTACTCTTCTATATATATATATTAAATTGCACCAACATCTTAGATTGATATAACAACCTCTTCATTCCGGAGATAAAAAGTGTAATTAATTCAATAACACCCCAAGATTGCCTTCCTCACGGCACCAGAAGACACAACCTTTTGCTCGTAGTTTATCTTAATTTGCGCCACTAATCAAACAAGCTTTCATTCCCTTGCAACTATTGCAAAAAAAAAATGCATAGAAATATTTTGTTCGTGTAATTCAATTTGCGTTGATTGTAATTCATTCATATGGTGGAATTTCTGAAAGTAAAATTACACCAAAGTTATGCGCCCATCAAAAGGCGGATCACAGAAAACGATAGTGAAGGTATGATTCAGTTTGCTCTCTTCAACTTTTGTAACACGTTGTAACATATCAACGAGCTGGATTGCTATAATTAAAATTACTTATTTGAAAGCACTAATTACTACCAACAGAGAATGCATTTACATTCACGATAACGGCACATAAATTGCACACAATATTGGACCTCCTACACTTCACATTCGAGCGTTAAGATAATCCAAATGACTTTTTATTCCTCCATTCAAGCGCAATCAGTGAAAAAAGCAGAATCTCAATAAGAAAAAAAAAAATCACCCAATGGACCATTCCTTTCACCAAAATATTTTAATTATTCCCCTAAAATTATTTCCCTCTCTCGAGAAAATCTCGGAGAGAAAAAATTTATCCAGACTATGTAAAATTTGATCCAAAAAATTGATAAATAAAATTAAATCAAAAGAAAGTATTGCGAAGCGAGAAAATGCTATTTTTAAATATTCTAAAAGACTAAAAATGAATATAAATAAATATTGCTCATCATTAATCTTGATTTCTCTATACTAGATCTAAAACCACTTTATTAAGAAATAAGAATTAAAATGAATTTTTTTCAGAATAAAATTGATGCATAGCTCTCTTCAATAATCGACTTAAAAAATTAAATGCTCATCCTCCTTTTTGGCATGAAGTCACCTATATTTTTTCAGCAATTAATTATCCGAACTACCGTATTGCGGATGGTTTGTGTAAATAACACTAAATTCGACAGTATACCTGCTGGGCAACATTTATCATAAGAGTCTCATCCAAAAATTTGCAACGCGCTCTCCCTCCCCCCCGAGTGTGTTTATTATCATTCTCTGATTGAGTCTAGGTCGTCTGCCTAAAAACATATTACAGTCTTTCTTCATTCCTGTTTCACAAAACCAGTTTCCCTGTTTGCTCCTTCTATAAACTTATATATACAACTTAAAAGGCAATTTTTAATATTTCTATAAATATACAACCAATCCTTCTAATTTATCTTCCATAGGAACTTAATCTAGAATTTGAAAAAAAAACTAATTCAGATAAATTACGATATTTTTTCGAGAAAAAAATTTATTGTTATTAAATGTTTATCCTCTTGTTTATTCATCGTGCTTGGATGGAAAAAAAAAGATGTTGACATTTTGAAGATAGTTGAAAACAATGAGACGAAAAGAAGGTGGACGTATGGGTTTATATTGGTGGAGAAAGGGTTTAACGAGGGGATCGCACGATCTTCCCAAGAGAATGAAACGATCCAATTAGAAGGCACGTATAAGTAAACTGGGCGCATAATCAGCAATTTGTATTGTCGAGTGCATGCGCTTAGCGCATGTCTCAAAGTTAAAAAAAGATATCGGCCCACTTAGTTGCGGGAATAACTTCATACAAGGAACAAACTCACGAGAATTTTGCTGGGGACGTTCGATTAAGCTATGCAATCGCCAATTATCGATAATTTGATCCGGTTATAACTCAATTTAAAGTAATTGGGCCGTGTGCGCCACTCACTCAGGCCCTTGAGCGATGACGCGCCTTTAAAACGTCCTAAAAGAAAAAAAATCTCGTCGCTCTACTCATTTTTAATTTATATATCGCGATTCACGAACTCTTTCCCTTGTTTTCAATTCAATAACAACTGATCAAAATATTATTCAATCAAATCACCTGGATATAGAATCTTATTGAAGTTTTATATTTTCTCTCTAAATCTTAATTAGTATAAAAATTTTAACTAATTTAAATTGATGACTGACTTTGTTTTTGAATCTTGATTTCAGTCCACTTTGAACTGAAACCACTTACTCTCTAAATTTGAATTAGTAAAAATTTTAACTAATTTGAATTAGTGACTCACTTTTTGCTTTTGAATTAGTTAAAATTTACTAATAAATTAGTAGAAAAATTTTTTTTTACTATTTATTAGTAAAATTTAACTAATTCGAAAGCAAAAAGTGAGTCACTAATTCAAATTAGTTAAAATTTTTATTAATTCAAATTTAGGGAGTACA
>JUFY01035213.1:6418-18639 GCA_001855655.1 Leptopilina clavipes
GACTGGATTTCGCGTCGACCGCACATACACTGGACAATAATTTTAAATCCTAGGCCTCGATGACCACTTTCTGCAAAAGTTAATTTTTGTTTGCACGATCTGCAAATTGCGATTTCCGAAATGGCGAGAAACACAGATATAAATTCAATAATGCGATAGCAGTGCGCTGAATGAATAATGACATCATCACTGCTTGCTGTCTTCTACTTTTGCTCACTGCGGCTCGTGTTTAAGTCTCCTTCGTCCGATGATACACTCGTAAAACGATTGCCGTGAAATTTTCGCTTTCGCGGTTCCGTGGCACGCTGTCTTTTACTTCGATCACCTTTCGGGTAGCTTGACATTTTGATGTGAACTCGGCAAAATCAAAAATAAAACTGAAAACTGACCCTACAAATAGCAGTGCAGAAGCCGATGCTGAGAGCTATAGTTTACCGTTATATTGTATACGACTATTCAACACGGACCTTCTAGAAATTACAAATAATATTTCAAAGGACGGTTGGACCTTTCCACGTTCATTCAAGTATAGTCGAACAATAGAATACATGAAGGGGCGGAGTGCGCGCGGTCGGGTCTACCTGAGCATTCGCACCTGCTCTACGCTCGGCCACTAAAACTGCTCTAGCCTCGAAAATATGTCGAATTGGCCTCTGGAACTTTAAAGACATATTCTTGGATAGTTTTGGAAGAGATTTAAAACAAAAAAAAAAAATCGATTTTTTGAAGTCTGTAAAGGAGACTACTGCCTTAAGTTCTATTTCAAAAAATTCAGTTAAATAGAAATCCGAGTTTATAAAATTTGAACTAATAATTTTTATGGTATATTTATGCATCCCATTAGAATGATGTTTTAATTTTGTTTTACTTTCATTAATATTTTGATTTGAAAATTTTTGGAAATGCATAAACAGATAAGAAGTGATCGCACATAATTATAATGCTATTTAGGTGCGAACTTTTTCATATATTATTTTTGTGATTCAAAAGTTAATGAGGACTTAAAAAACTAATACTTAAAATTTTTAATTGTAAATTTGATTCAGATGAATTTATTAATTGAAACTCATTTAAGGTGACCATAGTTTACCTCATGACAATGATGAAGACTTCCCAAAATCGTTGCGTTTGGAAATTCAAGTTTCAGACTTTCTTGTAACGTTCTTCCATAGTTGGTTACGACTGTACGAATAGAAAAATGCGGAACGCGACGTTTTATATTTTGAAAAATTTCAACAAAACTTTCTCGGGAATCCAAACTCATCAGTGCCCAGACACAAGGGATAACCTACATATTATTATTATTATAATTATTATTATTGTTTGATAATTTAAACTTGTTGGTTGGTTTTGAAATAATTTTCCCTAATGATATTAAATTAAAATATTATATAATTTAGAGGAGTTTAAATTTTATTACAAAATTTCTCATATTATCATTACTTACGTAACCACTCTTAACACTCATCAAAGTCAGGAGTTGTTGACAACCTACATTTGTCGGAATCGCCTTCTTCGATATGTCAATGTATAAATCTGCATTTGAGAGAAGATCTGCGACAAAATCGGGATCAAAAAAAACAACTGATAAAGCTGTTTCTTCTGCCACTAACTGAAATTGTAGGGAACCGTTCTCATAATCTCGCAAGTGACTCCATTGTTGACTATTTAATATTCTGATATAAAACTGCAAATTGATAGGATTTGGGGGCACATTGGTCATCCTCCACCGGTACATATTTGCACGCATGTTGTTAAACGGCATACCCATATGTGCATTTCCATGGCTTAAAAAATATAAATATTAAACTTTTCATCATTCTAATACCCCATATATAATAACTGAGTCAGGATTTTTCAAAGGGATCACCTAAACCAAAAATTTTTATTTCAAATGTTAAATATTTTTTTTTACTCCTAGTGTGATCAAAATAAGTTTCAGAAATTTTTAGACCCTAAAATTTTTTTTGTAAAATTATTAACAATTTCACTTTTAAGCAATTTTAAATAAAATATATTTATCTCAAGATCTGGTTGACCAATTTAAAAATAAAAAACGGGTTCTTTATTGTTTTTGAATTTAGTATTGTTAAATTGTTTATTTATAAAACGTTTAAAAAAATTGCGTTTTTCTTGTCCCATCAAAAATATAAAAATTGTTTCATATTCTATGAACATTTTTGAGTTCAAAACCATTTAGAAAAAAATCACACTCAATTGAAAATAACTTAATTAACAATAATTGTTTATTTCTAAAATTTTTAAATAATAACAATTATTTATTATAAATAATAAATACGTGAAATAAGAGAATTTGAACGTTATAATCGTGCATTTTTTTTGTAAAGAATAATAATGATTAATTATTCAATTATTATATACTTACTGGGTTATTTTCTAATCTGGAGTATAATTTATTTACTCAAAAGATTTATGCCCAGAAATGTATGTAGAATATAAAGCAATTTTTACAATTTTGATAGAATATCAATAACACAATTTTTGATTAACATTTTATAAATATTTTTAAAAAATATTAAAAATAAAAATTAAAAAAAAATTGTTTTTACACATTTCAGTCCCAGACAAAATAAACCTTCAAAGAAAGGTTTCTTTTTTCCATACAAATTTAATAAATAATTTTTTCAATTCTTAGAAGATAGTAAGGTTAATTAATAATTAATACAAATTTATTTTTTAAATAAAAGTAAATTAAAAAACAGTGAATATAAAAAAAGTTTTAAAAGTGAATTTGTGTTAATTATTTATTTTACTGTTTTCCAAAAATCAAAAAGTTATTTATTTAAAGGCCTTTATTTATTCTTTAAATTGCTAAACGGGATCTCGAAATGGACCTATCCTTTTATATTACTATCTCACATATCTGCTTCTATTAAAGACGTTATTTAACGTGAATTAAATTTTTATTTAAACTAAGTAAGAATTTATTTGGTTTGAGAGAAATAAACTTTTTCTCTGGGTATGCATTGTAATATAAATTATGTACATACAATACTTACAAATTTCTTATGTTGTCATAAATTTGACGATTTCCGTGTGGTTGATTTCTCGCAGCAATGTACAATTCTTGGCGGAAAACTCTTTCTTGCTCTTCCCTCCTGTTAGGAGCATGAGAATGAGGAGCTGTCGCAGAAAATTCACCATTTTCGTCTATAATAGCACGACCGGTGCAATGTATACTTCTTGCAAGTCTGCAATGGTAGTACCTGTTGAAACCACAAATAAAACTATAAATTCTGTTTTAAATATTTTATTTAATTTTACAATTATACTAAGTTTTGATTTGATATTGTTAATATTTTTCGACATATTAGCATTAACAAATTACTGTAACTTTTTTTTAATGAATTATAACTTTTTGCTACCGTTACTACAAAACATGTAAAAGATGTTTTATGATTAAAAAATGTAAAATTTTTACTGAAAATAAATTTTTTTTGCTTACAATTTTTTGATATTTAATTATTTATTTAAAAAAGAAATTTAATTTTTAAAGATATTCTCCGTCTTTGTCAAGTCTTGTTGCACGGCTGGCGGTATTCATCAATGACGAGCAGAAGCATGGATCAAATACATTTGCATTTGAGCATTGTATTTGATTCATGTTTCTGTTTGTCCGTTTAGCGCTCCTAAATGCACTCTGCGTTCTGGCATGCATCGGAAACTTTAAAAAATTTTATCTAGAAAATGAGAAATATGGTATTTTCAAAAATTTAGTATATTTTATATTACATATAAAAAAAATCCTGATTTTTTTCAGGCTTGAAAAAGACAAGAACACCTTTACAAATAAAAAATTTTATTTATCTTTAAAATAATTAAATATCAAAAAAATGTTAAGCAAAAAAATTATTTAGGTAAAAATTTAACATTTTTTGTAGTTATGATAGCAAAAAGTTATAAACCATTAAAAAAAAGTTAAATTTGTTAATGTTAATATCTCAAAAAATTAATTAATTAATTAAAAAAAATTAATATTTTTAGGATTCTAATAATTATTAAAAAATTAATTAATTAATTAAAAAGATGAATATTTTTAGGAGTCTAATAATTATTTGTAAACAAAAATAGAGAAAAATCTGAGACCTGAAGTTAAATAATTTCAAATAAAACGTACCTATTGTATTATGTGTGATTTAATTAAAAAGTAATAATGTCAAATTTACTCAATGAAAAGCTGTTTAGGTTGTAAATTTTAATGCAATTATAATTTACTTTATAAACAATTTCTTATTAAATAAATTTGACTTCATTAGTTTCATATTTAATTTTTATTATGATTGTTCTAATTAATTAATATTAATTAAATTATTATTATTAACTACCTACTGTCAACAATAAAATAAAATTAACCAATTAATTAAACAAAATTTACAAAATAGTGTTATCCAGTGGCGGATCCAGATAAGGCTTTTGGGGGAGGACATATATGAGAGAGAAAGAGATAACAATATAGTGCTATCTCTTTCTCTCTCATGTAAATCCAAGATTCTTGAGGGGGGACAAAAACCTGTGCCCCCCCCCTCTGGATCCGCGCCTGGTGTTATTACGATGGAAGTCAGTCCACGATGGCTATTTTTAAAAATATTTGGTTATTTTCCTTTTTTTAAAGTTAACACAATTTAAAAAGTTTAAAAAGTAATACATGTTTACTTACGTAACGCCATTATGATGCCTATTAATTGTGTATGAGAATCCATCGACATTCATCAAATTTGCTTGTGGACCTCTGTTTCTATTATTCTGTCTTCTTCGATGGTAAAAGTGCTCGTTCATCTTCTTTTATAATTTCTTTATGAACTTAGATGAAAACTGGACACTTCACTTTTCTTTTAAAACATAAAAACTGCACAAATTTACAGGATAGAAACGAGGGTGAAAATGAAGCTTCCGTACAGCTTATAGGCAAGTGTAAAACTGTAACGACTAAAAGGCTTCTAGAACAATCTAGAAAAATTAAAATCGTAATTTTTATAAAAAATGTGGTTGGTCGATCGTTGTAAGGTGATTCGGTTTATTGTCCAATAGAAAATCGTCTGCAGTTCGTGAAATCACGGAAATTACCGAACGACGATGTGCGGTGTTGACGTGCAACAAGGAAAAAGTGTTAATACTCGTATAGAGAGTAAGCGGCAACGTTGTATTATCTCTCTAACAATGTTGTGTGGTGGTAGAACGTTCAGTTGCAGTCGTATTTGACACGTCCTTGTTTAAATATATATGTATAAATTGCAGCGCCACTCAATTCAGTTACGGAAAATATATCTCGTGTTTTTTCGCGTCATCCAAGTATTTTAAAGTTCAATAGTGTTCAGTATAATTCATTAAGTTTTTATTAAATAATTGTAAATAAAGCAACAATGTCAAAGAATAATTAATACTGTTTTCTTCGTAAATTAATTCTCAAGTTTCGTACGTGCTGTTTTTATTTAATGAACTTGAATGATTTACGAAAATTTTCTATTTGCACGTTTTCACGTGTGGTGCCTTATATTCATATGACTTTAATGTAAACTTTTTGACCTCTGATCGGTGAAGATTGTTTTTCTCCTGTGTTTATGCCGGTGATTTTGAATCGACGTATTCTGAAAAGTTCGAGTTTTATCAATTGGATAAAAATATTTACAAATCAACTTGCAAAGTGACTTCAGTGTGTTACTGAAAAATTTAGGTACGACATGGCTAATCCAGTGATAAATAATCTCCAAGTTTTGAAAGAACACATATGGGACGACTTCAAATACAACATCCAAAGTCGAAACGGTGAAACCACGTGAGTATTTTAATTATTGTTTTCTTTTCAAATCTAGGCTTTGAAATCATGAACTAATTACGTATGTGACGCGCTCTATGAAGAAAGGTATCTAAGAAACATACTAATTATAGGTTATATTTGTGTTAGATTTATCTTGATTAAAAGTTCCTTTTTAATTATGTGAATTTGAAACCAGTTTTTATTGAATATTTTGGATGTGATGAAGACTTAAACATCAATAATTTGTAATAAAAATTAATTATCTTTCTGTATTTTTATTATAAAAATTATATAAACATAACCTAAAATTTTTTGATTCTTAGGTACCTTTCTTGGGAGTGTGTCACATACTTATAATATATAATTATAATATTAATAATTATTGTATATAATATTTTTTAATTTTAATTATATTTTCATATTTTAATAGATTTGCACGTAAACCCATAATTGTACTTACTTTGTCCTCACCAAGTTTTATCTCAAAAGCAGTTGAATAAGTTGGTAATTTTTACCTTTATGCTTAAAAAAATTCAAAAAATTAGATAAAAAATTTACAACAAATCCACAAATGCCTGGACCAAAAAATTCACCGTCTTAAAATATATTAAAAAATTTCATCTTTAAAACTACTTGTTACACTACTTTTCTTTCTTACTCACAATTAATAAGAAGTGCAAAACGTGCAAATCTAATCATTTTTTTGCATAGGGACTTTTGGGAAATCTGCCACAGATACCTTGGATTCCGAACTCTAAGGTTATGTTCTTTTTCTCTAAATGATAAAAAAAATATGAAAACTTTTTTGATTAGTTTGAAAAAAAATTAGGTCTATTTTTTTATTCGAGATGCACAGAAAGTTTCTGTTCAAAAAAATTTTCAGACAAAAATTCTATTGCGGTGCATTGGCCCCAAAGGATAGATCAACTTTACATATAAATAAATAATAATTATAAAACTTTTTAACAATCTGTTTGAAGTAATTTTCACATTTTTTTCAATTAAACAATTACAGTTATTATGCCTGTACATTGTATAAAAAAGGAAGGTGTCCAGCTCGAGGAAACTTGAAAGACGGCATCTTTACATTAACCAAAGGTCACATTCATCGACCTAACATTAGAGAGAATAAGGAGCTGAAATTCAAGAAGGATCTTTTTACTGCTGTAACCACAACAACGGAATCGTACAATGAAATATATAATTCCGTTCGCCGTTCGTAAGTAATTAGTAATATTTTTTAAAAAAATTTTATTATTTTATGTTATATTATTATTATAATTATATATAATTTTAAGTGAATTTATAATATGTGATGCGCCACGAGAAAAGCCCTTACAGCACCGGATATTTCAGGATATCCCTGTGTCGTCCTTGGGATCTTTTTTCTTCCGTCGGTTTGAATATCCCAAGAATATCCTATGGATATCCATTGTTGTCCCTGAGATATCCTAGGAAAATCCAAACCGCTGGAAGAAAAAAGATATTCCTAAGAAGTCCCAGAGATATCTTGAATATCCCTGTGTTATGGAACATATCAGTCAAACGAATTATAGGTTACATTTCTCATAGATTTATTTTGATTAAAAGTTTCTTTTTAATTAGGGGAAAGTAGAGCAATTCCGACACCCTTAAGTAAAATTAATTTTTTAAGTGTAAAAAATTAATTAATAAATATTTGCGATGTATATTTTCAAAGTAATAAGCTAACATATGGTGTTAGATTTAATATTTTAACATTATTAGTTTTTAAATTATCAAACCATAAGTAAAAGTTAATGATTTTCCACATCTTTAAAAAATGCCGGAATTTTGACACCCCCTTCAAACACCTTCATTTTTGCATTTATTTCAGATATAATAACCCTCCAAAAACAAATCCTATTCCTTTTTTTATTCTCTTAAAACAAATCATCAAGCATAGGTCTTTTTTCTGCCTCTAGAGTAGTGTTACCCCTTAAAGCGAAAATATCTCTCTGATCGAAATATCACTTCACCTACTTATTTTACACATATACAGCTTTAAAAAAATACAAAATAAGAAAAGTCGATTTTTTGAAACCATGCAATGAGAATCTCCCCTTAAAAAAATTAAAATAAACCAGAGAATTTACTATTACGAAAAGTAATTTTAAATTATTAAAATTATGTCTTCTTGTATATTACAGGCACCTTGATGCTGCTGTTACAATAACATTCGCCAAAATTGAAAGCTCGATGTTTAAGTGGCGTCGAATGTTTGTCCCGCCAGCAGTACATTCCATAGAATCATATGTGGACACATTAAATGCAAACAACTGGAGGCACATTAAACAGTATGCAGGAGGAGCAATTAATGTGTCTTTAGTAGGAGAGGGGACCAACAAATCTGTAGTTTTTATGGATATTGACTTTGCACGAAAGGTCTGTACAAATAATAACGGCACTTTTTTTATTGATGCTACTTTTAAAGTAGTACCACAGTCAGTTGGTGGTTACCAATACCTCACTTTGATGACTATGAAATACAATCATGTAAGTATTTGTTTTCTTTTATTTTTATTATATTAAATTAAATTTAGTTTGGTTTTGGAATTTTAATGTAATATTGTTTTTATATTTTCCAAATTTTTGCGCATTTTTATTATTAATCCTTTTAGGCTATTCCTTTTGCTTGGGCAATTATGCAACGGAAAACACAAGTGGCATATGAATCTGTCATTCGAGAAATACAAAGATTGATTCCTGCATTCGACATCCGTGAGGTTATGGTGGACTTCGAGGCAGCTATAGCAGCAGCCCTACGAGTGATCTTTCCTATGATTATAATCAATGGCTGTTTATTTCATTACGATCGGGTACAGAAATTTAAACGATAATTTTTGCACAGAAAAACAATTAGTTAAGACATAAATTAATCTGCAAGTTATTGAATTTTATTATAGTCTATTTAAACATTTTTCACGTCTCTAGGCGATTTTTATGAAAGCATTGAATCTTGGATTAAAGCATTTTATACGGCGCAGTGAAGAAGGTCGTCGCACGTTATCTTTAATAATGGCACTGCCCTTTCTACCTGCTCATCAAATTCCAGCAGCGTTTAATGAAATTGTAAGAAGATTAAGTCCTGGGGCTAGAAGAGTTTTCAGACGTTTTTGTAACTATTACGAACACCAATGACTGACCGTGGTAAGACCAGAAGTTTTCAGCGTCTTCATGTTACTGCACCGGACAAATAACAACATTGAATCCTACCATAAATGTCTTCAAGCAAGATTTGGAGCACATCCTCAAATTTGGGTTTTTACCAGTAAGTTATAATACAGTTATCTTTATATGCACTGAAATAGAAACTTTTATTTGGACCAAATAAAATTTAATTGACCCAATTAAATGATTTAATTTTCTATTGCCCATTTAATTTATATTTGAACTAAATTAATTTTTTGTTTAAATAATAAATATATTTTAAATATTTTATTTCATGATATCGAATAAATATTAATTTTCGTCAAATTTAAATGACTTAAGCAATTTTTATAATTGGAACAAATAAATAATAATTTAAAAAGATTTTTAGAACTATTTAATTCGAAAATTTTTTTTATTTAAATACACTTACCGTCGCAATTTTGCGACCGCTTGTTTTTTGATAATTATAAAATGACTTTAAACATCAAAATTCTAAAATTCGTACTTGTTTATTTCCTAAAAGCTAGTAAAATTTGGAGAAGAATGATCCTTAACAAAGAAAATATGTTAATTTTTTAGTTTAATAATTTAAAAAAAGCCTACTTTTAACGTTTTTAATTTCTGTATCCTATCTTTAGAAAGAATTAACGTTTTTTAACGTTCTTTGGGTCATTTGAATTGTATTTTTCTATGCAGTTGAAATTTTTACAAAAAATTATATACATAGTATGAAATTTCAATTAAATAAAATTTTTGATTTATATTTTAAACAGCTAAAAATTAGGTTAAAGAACATTTCGAACAGAAAAAAATTCTTTCAAATAATGATTTGGAAAAATAGGAATTACAACAGATGAAATATCGGTGAAACGAAAATTAGTTCAAATAATCAATTGGACAAATGAAAATAATTTTCATTTGTCCAATTGATTATTATTATTGATTATTGATTATTATTATATTGTCCCTCTTTTAAGGGACAATATTTTTACTCCTTTTCAGTTTCTGGAGCACATAGTAAACATAAATGCTAATACCATTGGTGCTTACTTAGCTCTCTTTGCTGAGAACTAAAATGGTTTATCGCCAGTATGTTCTCAAAACACGTACCTAGGCCATTTAATTTGTAGGCTAGGCCATTTATTTTCTTCTAAATAAAAATTTTTTATAATAATTTCAATTATCTGAACCACATACATCTTTTTCCAACTGTAAGACATTGACTTTTAATTAAATTTTGGGCTAGAATTAAAGGTGAATTTTGAACTTCAATTTCAATTTAGTTTTGGATTGCTATTTTGATTTAATTACGAGTTTAAATTTTCAATCAATTTCAAATTTTTGTTTAAATTCAATTTTAGATCATATTGTCCATTCAGTTTTGAATTAAAATATTCAATTCATTTTTCAATTTGAATTTTCATTCATGAAGAAATTATGATTATTTCAAATATAGAACATATAGAAATAAGTAATATTCTTGTCAAATAAATGTTTTTAAACCTTTTCATTTTTTGAGTATTATTTTTATAATTATTATTGTTCATTTTAATATTCAACTTACTGTTTTAAAATCATAATTAACTTCTTCAATTAAAGGTTATAAAAATTACTTATACAAAGTTAATTCTTGGTTTCCTCGAGGGCTGACCTAAAGACTCTGCATGCTCCGCATCCGGCGATGTGACTGATGGACAACTTGTCACATTTCTCCTTACACAGAAAGCAATTCGGGCTCTTCCTGCAGTCCACAAACTTATGATCGGCTTCTCCGCACTTGAAGCACGCAGCCGATCGGTCTACACCTTTGCAGTTCCTTCCAATGTGGCCGTACCCGAGGCACCGGTGGCACCTCACGACCATCACCCTCTTCTTGATTGGGCAGCACATAAAACCGATCTTTATGCGTCCCAATATCTCCAGCCTATCCGCCTCCTCTGCGTCAGTGACAACAACCGCGAGTTTCATCCCTCGACGGTTGGGTCCTAGGACCGTCACTTTCCTGCTTCCAGGCTTTTCAAGATGTTGGTCCAGTGCCTCTTGGACCTCTGCTTCCTGGGTAAGACAATCCAAGTCACGGATCTCAAGTGTAACCTGTCGAACCAGTGACTGTACCTCACCCAAACCTTCGACCGCTTTGGAAACCTCCGCGGTGAAAACCTTCTCGTTGGAATTTCTTCCGATCTGGATCAGAAGGTCTCCCTTTTTTGTAGGTCTTGCTCCTACAACTCGCGTGTGGCTAGCCTCCGGGTTGACATCCTTGCGTAGTTTTCCCAGTACATCGGCATACGTCTTTCCTGCCGCAAGTCTGATCAACATTGATGATCCCCTCGTCGCGCGTTTCGCATTGCTTGGTTGTTTAGGCCTCGGTGCCTCCGTTGCCATCACAACCGTTTTCTGTGGAGATGCTTCCTCCTTTTTCGTCTTCTTAGTCCCGGTTTTCTTCTCCTGCGGACTACCAGGACTTCTGCTCCGCTTTTGCGCCTCCATGACGGCTCGCCTAATGCGCCTCTCATGAATACGCTCGCGTCTTTTGGTCCGGTCCTCCCGGTTACATGCTGCCCAGCCTAGAAAGTTTACTAGGTCAGCGTCGCTCCTATCTTCTGCTGCGTGCTTAGCTTTAGCAGCCTCGACGAGTACCTGAAGGGTTTTAAGCCCGTCTTTAATCGTCATGCTGACGTTTTTTTGGATGTCGCAAGACCTAATCATCTTAACGACTTCCTCTTCGATCTTCTGAAGACATTCGGCTTCATCCTTTCTTAACTGGGCGCATTTTAAGCGGTCCTCATCAATTGTTTCATTGTCCAGCTCTGAGGGAACTAAGCTTCTCCCGCTGCTGGCACTCAGAAGACTTGAAGCACTTCCTCTTCTACTGCCACTTCCAACATTTCTTTCCACAATGATTTGTGGAACAATCAAAGCGTTGCTGCCCTCCTGCATCCCAGGGCCACCGGCCACGCCCCCACGCTATGCGCTTGACGATCGGAACCGGTGAGGGATTTAGCCGAAGCATTACCCCGCAGGTATTCCTTGGAATTTGTACAATCGCTCATCTTGCTGTTTGCTAGTTTTGGTCCGCGCCAAGATTTCCTTGGTTCCCCCCTATCCGCCACCCGGGGACGCGCTCGATTCCGGACTAGCAACCGGATCCCAAATATTGGTCAAACACCAACATTTGGGCGAGATTATTATTATTATTATTATTATTATTATTATTATTATTATTATTATTATTATTATTATTATTATTATTATTATTATTATTAATATTATT
>JUFY01035221.1:25218-39309 GCA_001855655.1 Leptopilina clavipes
AATAGTTTGGAAAAAACGTCCTTTGGAAAAATAATACTTTGGAACTTTCGGCATTGGAACTTTTATTTTGGAAGTTTTGTCTCCAAAATTATCTAAATTTTAAAAGTAATGTCAAGTCTTACCAAAGACCATGTACCACAAGCTTGTTCCTTTCCATAGGCCATTGAGCTATAATTATACTAAGTTCTCTATAGATAGTAAAATTGCCAAAAAGTGTAACTTCAGCTACTTTGCGAGCGACTCGGTTCGGCATGAATGCCCACCAATGCAATAAGTATTTATAAATTGTGTTTGTACCGCTAAGTTCAACGTTGTAGGTGTATGTCAATAAAAACTGACCGCATTGTGTCAATCCCATAACAACATGTCTGGAAAGTAAAAAGAGGATTAATGTTGAATAAGTTAGTTATTTATCTAATTTATCCATCCACATATGGAAAACTATTCTCATCTTTCACTATTATATATACTTTTGATATCTTAAAATTTCCTCACTTTTCCAGGTCTTCTTTCATGTCTTTTACATTGGAAATTCAAATATTTTTGAAATATATTACATCAAAAAATTGATCGAACCATGAAAGAAGGTGAAAAAGGCAAGAAATTATCAAAATAGGTGACAATCTGTGATCCCTGTAATATGTATATTAAAAATAGGTTGTTTTTCAGGCTCCTGAGGAAGAATCCATGACATTTCAATGATTTTTCCAGATTTATAGAATTCTCCGACTTTTCCAGGTAGCTTGGCAACCCTGATAAGAATAGTTTTTCCATATGTAGAGTAATCGTATTCTTATAGTTGGAAAATTGATATTTGTATATTTAAAAGTCCTTGAATTATTACTAGTTTTAATGAATAAAAATGTTGATAATTTAATTCAATTGAATTTAATAAAATATTTTAACGAAATAAAATAAAAGTAAATTTCAAAACAAGAGAAGAAAATTAAATGTTACCCTGCTTCAAGGGCAGATTTTGGAATCACATATACTAAAGGTAAACGCCTCCATGAAGGAATGGAAGAAAATAGTTTTTCTTCTGGAGCATTACTATGAACTGCAAACGAGCCCCTTATCTGGAAAATTTTTAATAAATACAATGTTATGAGGTGTTAACGAAGCGTAAATTATAATTATAATTTATACTAATCGTGACGATATATTAATTTTTCATTATCGTTCGTTTAATTAATTTCTTGCCTTTAGTAAACATGAACGAAATAACAAACACGTTACCTGTTTTTTTTAAGATTTGATTTTAAAAATTCAAAATAGCGTATGAATACTTTTTATCGCCAACCCCATAAGCAATCAGTTAACAAATTCTAGTCAGATTCCTAAATTTTTAAGTCCAACCATTTTATTATATCTGACAGTTTGAATTTTTAAAAACCGACTACAAATTTGTAATCAGTGACACCAAAAACTACAAGACAAATTCAAAAACATTTTTCTTTTGTTTCGGATGGAAATATCGGAATGAAAAATCAACTTTATTTGGTTTTGATTCTGGTACATACACGAAAAGAAAATATATTATATATTTTGTAAAAGTATTTCACGATTTGGTGGAAAAATGCAACAAAATGCAACTTTTACAAAATATACAATATATTTTCTTTCCGTGTGTCCGAATGAATGGTAAAATTTGTTTATTTAACCCTTTTAGTACCGAATTCTTTCAGAAAATCGCACGATTTTTGAGTTTTAAAACAGTTGTTCAGGAAAATCTATTCACATTTTTGACTCAAAAAACATTGAAAGATGAGATTCTCAGTACCTTTCACAGCACTACTTCTTCTATATATATTAAAACAGTTTTTGTGTTCTTTTATATTTTTATTTTCATGTTATTAAATTTGAAAATAGCAAATGTCGGACTAATTTATGATAACCATTGGTATTTCTACTTTGGGATCCTAAACATAATTCAATGTATACATCTAAGAGTCAATTTTGGCCAGTTAGAGCGATAGATATCTATTTGAAAGTCAATTACGTCAATTTTTCTTCATCTTTGTCGCTTTATTTTTTTGAAAATTTTTATATTTTCAAGTAATGCAAAATTCAATATTTTATTCTTTAAGTATGTCTATTCAGCTTTTAAAATCCGCTGGATTTTTCAAAATTGGTGAAACTCAAATAATTATAAAAAGAGGACCAATTTTGCAAAATTTTTCATTTTTTTCTTTTTCCTTTTGCTTTTACAGTAATTAAGAAATTTCTCTTCCCTTCATTAAAAAATGAATAATGACATTATCTTGCTCATTAAAAAACAAATAAGGAGCAAATTTTCAAAACCTGATTCATATTTTGTTATTTCGACAAATTCAAACAAATGACATTTCTCACATAACTGCATACTACAGTTAATTTAAAGCTAGAAAAAATATAATAATTCATATATATAACAATGCTTTTGGAATTAAGACCTATTTTTTTAAATTAAACTTCATCATAATTAAGGGATTTAAATGTTTTGGTAATTTTTTCTAGTAAAAAACATAAAAATTATAAGTCATCATGATTATGTAGAAACATTTTTAAATTGAAAATTCTTCGTTAATAAAATTTTTTTCTTAAATTTAAGAGAGAAAGATCGATTTGTGAGGTCCTTAATTTATTAAATCTATGTTGATCTACATTTTTTTGAAAAATGGATTTATCAGTAATCAAATTCACTATATGGAAGTTCTTTTTCGTTAAATAGAAACGTTTCACACAAGATTTAAGTTTGAGGTGTTAGGACATCCCACTTACTCCTTAGAGGGTGAGAAAATTCATATACTCCTTCTAGGGTTGAAATTAGTAAAACAGTTGAAAAATTCATGAAAAGTTAATTTTTACATGAAATGGAACATAACCTACGTTCGATAAAGTAAACAAAAAATTTAATTTTTTGTTTCATAACAGTTTTTATAAACATTTCAATAATTAGAAATTAAAAACTGAATAACTCAAGTCAACTACTCAAAAAAAGAGATTGAATACCATTGCTATTAAACAAAAATTAAGATTGTAAATTAAAAACAATGAAAACCGTGAAATTGTATAAACAATATAAATTATAATTAATACACAGATGATTTTTAAAATTTTGTTTCAATTAAAAAAAAAAAAAATCAGTAAACAAAAATTTAGAATGCAAAGCGGCATTTAAAATTAAATGATATTGAACTTTATAAAGTTGTTAAATGAAATATTAGAAACGTACTTATTTAGAAAATAAAGCAGTCGATTTTTATTTGTAAACATGAATAGGACAGTTATATACGTGCAAGAATTCAATCTGTATTACCAACACTGGTATCGATGTCATTGTTGAAGTGAAGCTAACCTTTCTTACCTCTCTGGTAAATAACTTTTGAAGGAAGTTTCTTTTACTCCTGCGATGAGTTAAAGTCGGTTTTTGACCTACTATAACATACTCCAACGATTTTTCAGATGAAATGTCAGAAAAATACTCATTACAATAATCTGAACCTGAGGTAGTGTCGGAAGACCATGCATCCGCCATTTTTAAATGACCAAACACACCAGAGTAATGACAACAATAATTATTATTTGTGTGTGTGGGTTTCAGCGAGTATAGCGAATAGATAGATTCTTAAACGGAAATGCAAACGGGAAGTATAAGTTAGAGAAGGACCGACATATATATCTGCCCTTTTTCAACTCATACGAAAGCGCAAAAGCGAAAGTAGAAAATCATGTTATGTGTCATTGTGGTTAGGCCTTATGTTGGATGCACTACTGTGAGCATCGATGCCTTTCTCGGACGAACGTGTCGCTCTCACATGTTTCCATGGAAACACATGAGTGTGACACGTTCATCCGCGGAAGACGTCGTTGCATGCACACGAGTATACTTGTTTCTTATTCGGGATCTAGTTTTCGATTCGACTTTGTCATTAATGTCTTTTTTCTTCTTGTGTGATATTACAATACATTTGAAATAAACAAATAAATAATGGACACTAAATTTTATTAAAAGTTTACAAATGTATAATATATTATTGCTAAAAAATGTTAGTCAATTTATGAAAACACTCATTAATGTTTGTTTAAATCATTACAACTTTTTAGGTAAGACCAATTAATTTTTTTACTTTTCTAAAACGTTAATAAATTTGCTTTCATTTTCAAAAAGAAAGAAAAATTCTTTTTTAGTAATTCATAATGTTTCATGAAATAAATGTAATTTTGAAAAATGAATGTTACAATGTGAGATATTTATACATGATTCATCTGTGTCTTAAATCACGTCGTCTGCTTGCTTCGCCCGGTAGAAGGTTTGCATTAAAATTAATTGGATTATTTCATGAAAACTATAAATAAAGATGGTATTGGTTTTGAATTTCATAAACATTAATAAGAATATAAATTGAAAAGCTCATGGAATTTTATTTACTATGAATGTAAATTTTTCCTAAGGTCATATTTTTTGTATTAAAAATGAAATTCAGACGTTTCGGTATTAGATACTGTATTTCGTAAGGAAGCAAACGGGGCTGTAAAATATAAGCAGAAAATCAATACGTTCTTGAATTATTGAGAATTTAAATCCGGGTAATATAACAGTAGACATTATGTAATTTAATTCTTTAAAGAGAATTTATGAAAATTTTGAGAATTCCAGTTCACAAATTCTTATTAAGATTCTGTTAATTTAATTATAATTTTTATGTTTAGATTAGAATTGCAGCAATGGGTAATACGTTGAATGTTGCATCTGTAAATGCAGCAGATTTGATATTGCCAATTACTGAACAAACTTCATCAGAGCACAAAGTTGATGAGAAAAGAATTTTCAATGGGGAAATTCCACCTGAGTGTCCTATGCATAAGGATCAACAGCCCAAGAAACATGTCAGCGAATGTCCCATGAACCACGGCAAAGACTCGGACATAAATCCTCTGAATATGGTGAGAATTTCATTCAAGTTGTTTATTTGCATTATTTGTCGGCTACAATTGCAAATTATAATTGCAGATGCCAGCAGCAAATCAAAGACCTGCACCAGATCAGCCATTTCCTCTGCCAATTGAAAGACAAGTTTCAACTATTCCGAAAGTTTCCGATGAAGGCGAATTCTGGGTTTATCCTTCACAGCAAATGTTTTGGAATGCCATGTTGAGAAAGGGTTGGCGTTGGAAGAGCGATGATTTATCTCCCAAAGATATGGATGACATTATTAAAATCCACAACGCAAATAACGAACACGCCTGGATGGAGGTCTTGAAATGGGAAGCTCTGCATGCTGGCGAATGCATGAATCCGAGACTGAAAAGTTTCGGAGGAAAAGCTAAAGACTACTCTCCTCGGGCGAGAATCCGCCATTGGATGGGGTATGTAATGTTTTCATTTAGAATTGAAACTGCGATATTAAATTGAACTTTTTATTAGGTACGAATTACCTTTCGATCGACATGACTGGATCGTAGACAGATGCGGGAAAGAAGTGCGATACGTTATTGATTATTACGACGGCGGATCAATCGACGAAAAGTACAAGTTTGCCATTCTGGATGTGCGGCCGGCAATGGACTCTTTCGGAAATATTTGGGATCGCATGAAAGTCGCTTGGTGGCGATGGAGATACAGTAACGAATCTGAACAATCAGAATCAAAATCACTTCATTGAGACACTTTATCCACATAATTATGTATAATAAAAAATAGTATTTTCGTTGAACCAATCCTTCTTCTTTCTATAATATCGCCGAAACACATTTATGCAAATCTTACAATTAGTTTAGCTCAAATTTTAGTAGAATGTGAGTAGTGATTATTGGATTGAATTCAAATTCAATGTTCATCTATGGTTTCGGCTAAGGGTCATCGAAACGGACTTCTTTTTCTGAAAACCCTAAATATATTCTACGAAGAAGAAAAAAATTCTAATATTTACTTCGAAAATAGTGCAAATAATCTTTAATGTTTACCTCACAGTTTAACGTTAATGTATAATTAATTTTGCTTCGAATTTGAGTAAAAATTGATAGGCATATTTATCATATTAATATCTCAAAATGGACGTAAGAATTTTTGGAAATACTAAAAAAAAAATTTTATGATCAATATTAAAGTTCATATATAATAAAATCTTATTCTTTGTATCAAGACGAATCGATTGGTCTATATAAAGTATAAATTATACTAGAAATTTAGAAAATTTAACACAATTTAAGTTTAAAAAAATTGGGCAAGTGCGAGTTGCACTCACACTGAGATGGCGGGTTCCGTACACCAATATTAATTGGTATACTACGTTTTATTTTTTAGGCTTTCTTTTTTATTCAAATTTTACCATTGCACATCAAATAATGCAAAATTTATAAAAAGAATTAAAAAAAAATAATTTTTCAATTTTTTGTTAATTATACCTATGCTTTGTGCTGTTAGTGTAAAAATGTATTAGTATCACAAAATTTAGCATTTCGGGTCAAATAATTTGGAGCTTAGGGAAAAAAAGAATTTTTTTTCAAAAATTAAAAAAAAATAAAAAAAATTTTTGTTTTATTTTTCAAAAACTTTAACTATGTTTTCTGTAATCAGCCAGTAAAAATACAATAGTATACCAATTTTCAGCTATCTAGGTCAAATAATATAGAACTTAAAGGAAAATAACGTTTTTTCAAAAAATTTTTAGTTTTTCCTTGACAACGCTATGGCCATTAACACATATCACGTTCTCTATATTTTTCCTGTAATATTCGCGTAAAAATTCACCAGTATGCCAAATTTCAGCTCCCCATGTTAAATAGTTTAGAAGTTAAGGGGGGGGGGCGGTCCCTTTTTGTGCATTTTTGGCCAAAAATCGTACAAATTCCTTGACAACGCTATGACCATCACCTCCAATGACATTCGCTATATTTTTCCTGTAATCTACGTGTGGAAATACATATCTGTACCAAATGTCAGCTCTTTAGCTGAATAGGGTTCCGCCGAACACCGAAGGTGTACGGAACCCTAAAAACCCTTTTATATTAGCAAGATTTATCAAAATTTATCAGTTTCTGAATCCAATTTTAATGTTAAATTTATAAGACGTAAAATTGTATCTGCTCTTTGGAAATTGTTAAATCAGGCATTAAATATTAAGCTGACTTGCTTCATTAAAAATCCACAATGGAGGGAGAGGAGTCAAAAGGTAATTAAATATTGCATGCGAACATGCTGCATATAAAAGTTTGTTAAAAATATAATATTTTCAAAATTTTGAAACAAACAGAAGTCTATTCTATTTCCCTTGTTATGTCAATTTACATATAAATTAACAAATAGTGGTAAACACTTTTACCAAAAAATTTATGGATAAGAGATGGACATATTTTTCTCTCAACTGAAATCAATTCTACTCATTCAAGACAATTAATACAATTATTAATATATTAATACCGAATAAAAAGGAAAAGAAAATTTCGAGTTTTTTAAAAATAATTATTCATGATGTCAAATCGACGCCTTCCTTTCTTATAATTATTCTTTTTCAAATGTCAAAATAGTCCACTCGATAAGAGTTGCAGTGTAATTTCAATTCATTTTCTGTGTGCAAGATAATACTATTTAAAAATATTAAACACTTTCTTTTATACATACACATGTCAATGCGAGTCAAATATAATAACATTTGAAAAGAAATTCTATGAACGGGAGGCGTTGAAATGTACAATAAAATGTTGAAAATAATGTACACTTCTTAAAACATTTCATTTTCCTTTTCACCAGCAATCTTTTTATTTTAATTTGTAAAATAAAAGTGTTAAACTTTCAGATAACACAATTATTTTAACCCTTTAATCAGACAGAGAGTTAAATTAATAAATTTTACAGATAACTTTCGTTGCTTTACAATTTTAAATGTACAAATGTCACAAGTTATTTTTCGATATGATTAATTTAACAAGATTATTCACACATCACACTTTTTCATCGAATTAACTTGAATTATTAACCCGATAAGAAAGGAAAAATTTTTTTTAAATCGAGACAATCAGTATAAAACAACTTAAAGTTTGACTATCTTTTTTAGTGGCAGAAAATTTTAATCCTAATCAAAATGCTACTTTTAATAATTGCTATAATGATATATTGTTTTACATTTTGTCCTTCTTATCGATAATGTAAATGTACTCTGTTGAACAGAAATTTTCATTTTGATTGTAGAAATGCTTTTTCAAATAATGTAATAAAATTTCTGACAACTAAAACAGATGCATTTACTTTTATACAATTTTATAAACATTTTAAAAATTATTCTTTATTGTAATAACTTTTTTCATTACTTTTGTTTAAAATATTAATTTTGTTGAACAATTTATTCTGTTGTGTACTAACTGAATTAAAGTTAGTGAACCTATGAAACAGAAACTTTAGAAATATACACTAATGAATAAATAATATTTTTACATTTACAGATGAAATTTGAAACAAGTTGAAATATCGAGCTATAAAATATCTTTATACTTTATTTTACAAAACAATTCAAGTTTTTGTCATTTATAAATCTGTTGATTAATCGATAAGTTTAAAATTGAAAACGACTGAGACGTTTAGAAAGGTATAAGGCAAGAATTAAAAAAATGAAATGCACCGGTTTGAAAGTCCTTTAAAAACAAAATGATAAAAGGAAGATTTGGAAGTTTCGACGTTCAAACTGAATGATGGGGCAAGTAGCGAAGGCAAGTACTCGAACCACAAAGGCAAGGTGTTTCGCTCAAATTTTGGACGGAGATTTCGACTCCATCCGCGTAATGAAAAGTTATCTCTTCTCCGGGCTCGATGTGCCTGCGTGCAAATAAACATACACGCGGCGAAGCTTTCTCCACCCGTACAGGCACAAGGCGACTGTTGGGTTCGCAGCTGTGATTACAGAAGCGACCAACATTGCCAATATATGTCGGATCTATACAAGTCGTAATTGTCTTCCCTCCGATATGCTCGTTCACGACCAAGACGTAGTTGACGCCACTTCCGTTCCTTTCAAATCTCTTTTTGGCTTCCTCAATTCCTATGACTTCTCCAGCATACTCGCAGATGAATTGGCCTTTCCCGATGGACCCGGAAGTGGAAAGGCCGAGTCCTCGTCCCTCAGTCTCGACGACCTCGAGACAGTTCAATGGACCCCTTTGAACAACTCTGTTGCCACAATCCTCTCTGCAGAGACAGTGGGAGTTGCACTCGATTACCGGGCCGACTTTTCCCTCAATAAGACGGCCGTTCTCGTAATTGAAGGTGCAAGAACATTCCCCTGGAAAACACTGCGCCTCACACGGGCATCCAACTATGAATTCCGCTTCAAACTCCTCACAGTCTATTCCTGGTCCGGGTATATTGCGGTCTGTATAGATGAGATCCGTTGTCGGGTGGGTGTATTCGTCTACGCAGTTCATGCCTATTGCAACCATACGTCAGTGGAAGACAACCGCTTCGATGCAAAGCAGCACAGAAAGAAAAGTTTTTTCACCTTATTTCCGCCTTATTACGAGCTAAAAGTCAACCAAGTCTTCGACTCGAATTATTTGATTAAACTGACCTTAACAAGTCCCTTCACCGATGACTTTAAGGATTCTAAAGTTTGAGTCGACGGCAGGGGAATAATCTTGTAACCAACATAAATCACAAAGCCCCATAAAGTCGCTTTCACAGTGTAACGTATGATCTTACTCGACAGCGACGGAGGTGGAACTCTGAAAAAAAGTCAATAATAAACAATTGTTGATATAAACAACTGTAGACTTGAATTAAACCTAATAATTTTGATTATTGAATGAATATGAAAGATTCTTACCTCATTATGGGTTGAACATGAGCGATGTTAACTTTCCCCCAGTTCTCAATTATGCCTGACATGTGTCCCACTCCCACAACTCCCACAGCTCTAGTAGGATCGTTGGTTTGTTTATGTGACAAATTTGCGTTACAGGACAGTTGAAGATTATACGTTAAAAAGATATCGCGCTCCTTTACAAAAACTTCGGTCAGGCGTGGAAAATGAGTGGTTATTTCTGCAAGCATTTCATCCAATTTCTGACGATCTTTACATTTTTCAACGTCCTCCGCTGTGATGGAAATCTTCGAAGTCAGTATTTTCCATCCACACAAAATTTTTTCCCAAAATGTCAGAGCACTGAAAGCTCGTTGCATTGTAATGTTCAGCGGTCGATCACCCAAGTGAAAAGCACAATTTGGAATCTTTCTTGCCTTCATTTAAAACAAATTTTTTTATTAATTCGCTTTAAAAAATGTGTGCTTTTAAGTGAAAGGAACAATTTACTTACCTCGTGTAAAGCTGTGCGGAATTCGCTTCCTGGGGCCATTCCTAATTCTTTGGTCACGAGGTTTGACAAGTATAAAAGAGCTATTACCATTAATCCACCACTAACTCCATGCATCTTTATTGCAGTACGAATATCTCCTAAATATTTTAAATAAATATTTATTGGCACGCTCATAGATTTTGAGTCGTATGGGGTGTCTAGCAAACTGTTATTTTCAAAATCAAAATTTTCAAATTTCCTGGATATTAAACTACATGCTACTGAAATATTATTGGAAATAAAACAAATATGAAGAATTTAACCCTGAAGTAGGTTAAGAAAAAAGTTATTTTAGGATTACTAGTAGGATTTCAAAAAAAAATTTTTTAAAGCGCTTTGCGGTAGATAAGATATAAAAGACTTTTTACTTCAATAAAATCTTGAACTTTTATTACAGAAAAATCAAAATTTTTCAAGTAGCAAAACGTTATTTTTCAATTAAACTGCGGTTGTTTTGTTTTCTCGATTTTTTATTTCGGATGAACCACTCAAATATTTTAAAATATTTTATTATAAAATTATTCAAATCACTTAAACGACGTGTGTATTTTCAAGTAAAATATTTGATTATTTTAAAAAGTGTTATGAAAATAAAAAAAATGGTTAAATATTACTGTATTTTCTTGCGCCAATAATTTCTAATGGACAAATAAAAATTTGCAAATGAACTTTTATTTAGCAGTTTGAGTTTAATAATACGGGTTGAGAAATTTTGAAATACTTTATTGACGTAATGGAAGGATTATCAGTCTGAAAAGTTTCTAAAAAGAGTTCCATTTGCATTGTCAGAACTAAAATCTAAAGGCTGAAATTGAAATGACTAGGAATTCTCGAATCGCTAGACACCCTGTTAAACTTACCGATTCCAAGGTCAGATGCCTGTTTAATCATAATGTCTTCATCCAGGTGCAGAGCAATTATTCTCTGTCTGCAAAGTTCAACCATCACTACATGTGGTTGTACGGCATTAATTATCTAGAGGAATGTTTAAATGTTTACACATAATTTTAGTGAAACGTTAAAAATTGAATATTGCTTTTTCAAATACCTTGGAAACATCTTTTTGACTCTCTACACTGAAATGTGCAGTTCCGATTAAATACAACTTGCTCCCTTCTGCTGTAGTGAGTAACTCAACTGTATCTGGTAAATTGTCATCTATGGATGGATCATATTTTTTTTCATAGTTTGTTGCGGTATCACTCAAATTATCCTCAACGTCCGACTCTAACCCTGAACCGATGCTTACTAGATTGGAAAATTAACAGAAACCATTTTTATAAATACATTAACACTAATTAAATATTTTAACCCGACAAGCACAACCAATTATTTTCAAATCTTATAAAAGTTTCTCGAAACTCTAAAATGAGACAATTTTTAGTTTTGAAAATAAAAGTTAAAATGTTTTTGAATTTACAACATTGTAAAGTGAAGTCAACTTCGTATTCGATTGAATATTACACTGAACGTGTAAATCTTGAAGAACATTTTATACTTTTATTAAATTCAATTGCACTAATTTGAATACCTTGATATTTGGTATGTTTTCTTTTTTTTCTGTGGTGAGCAGGCATTGTAAATTACTGTTGAAACTGAATCTATTAAGTTTATATCACTAGTGTAGTTAGTCGTAAAGAGCGAGGTCACTTCATGTTCTTTTATTTAATTAGTTGAGCCTCAAGAATGTTTCTTGAAGCCTTAGAAGAAGAGTGGGCTTATTAGAATGACGGTCAAATAGATGAGCGACATATTTTCAATTACATTTCTAAAGTTATTATTAATTAGTTAAAATATGTCGGCTCATTGAAATGGAAAATAAATTGAATAAAAGTTGAAATATCCAAAGACTGTTTACAAATAGTTAAGTGGTATCTAGAGTAATGCAGAATGTTTCAAATTTTTAATTAGACAAAATAATTAGTTCTTTTGCACAAAATCTGGAAATTTTTCAGTAGCTACAAACCATATGTTAAGAAACGTATTTAATAAATACTCACAATTTCTATCTATTTCAGACTGAGTTTTATCAATTTTTGTTGTGCATGTTTTGGAAGTATCTAGATTTGCTGATTGTTCCAGAGGTTTTGCAAAAAATGTCTTCTGACGATCGTTAATCCAATCAACAAATTCACGTGTGACAGCTACTTGTGCCATTTTTTGTGTCTCTTTATTTTGTAAAGATTCATCTTGGTTTTCCATTTTCGTTACTTTCTGTTTAAAAAAAAACACTAATTTACAACACAAATTTCGTTGGCTTTTATATATTACGAAAATTTTGTTTCATGCTATGAAGAATGCTCTTCATTATATTTGGAGATAAATAAAACTATCCATACGGAGCCCATTTAAAGTCCAATGTTATTCATTATTATATACACAATTTGACATACTTAATAAAAATAAATCGACTGTAGTTTTATTATTTATTCTTAAAATACAAAACTTTTTGGGCATACTGTTAAATAGGAAATTACGTTATAATAAATATTTTTACCCACAAACAAATTGTTGACGGGAACAGAAGAATTGTAAAAGGGTTCGTTGTTATTACGGCAGTTTTGTGATAAAAACAAACTAAAAGAATGACTGAATTTCTAATTGTGAAAAATTAAAAATAATTGTCGCTGCAAAAAGTTTGTGTCTCATCCTAAATTTGTTATACAATAAATAACTGATATTATAAGATGTCAAAATCTGATAAGATACATGTATTGCATCTCCTTCTTCCTGCTTTCAGTTTTATGCTTTGAGAAAGACAAGGATAAGTGATGTTTCTCTCATTCTTAGGGTACATTTACACCTGCAGATCAGGTTTGGGTTCACACAATCACACCTCGCTTTTCCGACGAGACAGGAAAAAACTGTTTCGAGCGGGGGTTTTAAAATGTGTAGTGTGTTTTATTTCAAGTTGAGAAAAAAAAACCTGACGCATGAATTTTTCCCGCAAGACATTGTGTCGAAAAGTCATTGTATCGAACGGCATTTTGTCGAACAGACATTATATCGAAACGTAATTGTGTCGAAAAGTCATTGGATCGAACGGCATTTTGTCAAACGGACATTATATCGAATAAGTCATTGTGTCGACAAGTCATTATGTCGAAAGGCATTTTGTCGAAAAGACATTTTATCGAAAAGTCATTGTGTCGACAAGTCATTAGATCGAAAAGACATTTGATCGAATGGACATTTAAGCTTGCAGCAACATTAACAACATTGCTGCAAGCTTGCTAATGTTGCTGCAAGGTTAAATGTCTATTCGATTAAATGTCTTTTCGATCTAATGACTTGTCGATATAATGTCCGTTCGAAAAAATGCCGTTCGGGAAATGCCTTTTGCGGTAAAAATTCATGCGTCAGCACAAGAAGACTAGATACCAGGAGAGCGAATTGTAGTAGTGGGGAGGGCAAGAAATGCCGTAGTAACGGCAGGAGGGGTCTTGTAGTTTGAAAATGACTTCTTCTTCTTAACTCTAGATTTCCTACTCCATACTGGGCACAAAGATTGCGGAAACTTTCTGTAGTGATTAGTTTCATTTAATTATTTTTTTTTGTATCGCCCCGTTATTTCCTAAATTGATAATAGTTAACAATGGCAAGAGTTTACACTTCGGATGAGAAGAAATTCTTCTTCATGCAACAAGTGGTGCATGGACTTAGTGGAAGAGAAACACGTGACCATTTCGCTGCTCTTTATCCCGACCGTCCAATACCATCTCTTACAACTGTGCAAAGAGTAATAAACGATTTTCATGCCAGAGGTTC